>AYEL01067533.1:0-41872 GCA_000484575.1 Olivierus martensii
GGATCACTGCTCGCTGTTCCTCTTTGGTGCAAACTTCTAATGGAGCAGCCATGATCGATCTGCAAGGAAAGGAAGACAAATGGAGGAATTAGGATCAAACTTTCATAGCATGACCACAACAGTATAACAATAAAATAAGCGCGGGCAGAAGTCGGTGTGCACAGTTTAGGCAGAGTTATGTCAAAAGTGTAGATAATTTTTGACTTACCCTCGTAGACTCCAGTTTTCATCTCAGGTTCTAATTTCGGTGTGTTATTTTTAATTACATCGAAAGTTGTGGTTCTTAGATACGGGAGCCTTATATTATGCTTCTGGATCAATATAATCTGTCTTGGACCAAATATGGCGCAGCACGAGTATACTCTCTATTTAGTGCCCTAACTATTTCCATTTTGAGTAGTAAGCGGAAGGGCAGTCAGCTGGATTGGTTGCGTGGAAACGCTTCGGCTTTCCACTCTGGAGGATCCTGGTTCGATTGTCTGGTTCCACTCCTTGGAAACAGGCGAACTGTTAACTTTGGGACCTACTAAATTAACCAAACAGTGAGAAACCTGCGCTAAACTAACACTTTAGAGGAGCTAGATTTGCACTCCCATGGCAAGATTCGAGATTACAATGCTTCGTGCATTTAAACCGGATTTAACCCTATGTATATACTTCCACTGGCACAGATTGAAGTCTTCCTTAATGAAATATGTTTATCCTTGCAGATATTCTATAAAGAAAGAAATTTCTGCTGACAAATAGCGAACTCTGAGCGGGAATGCATGAGAAATGATACTTTTGTTTTAACTGTTTACCACTTCGAGTTTTGATTAGGAAAAACTAGAAATTCCGGACTTTGAATAAAAAAAGTTCGGCCTAGGAAATACTAGAACGTCCGACCAGCGTTAGGACGTTCTTGTTTTGACTAGGAAATTCTAGTATTTTCTGAATTCGGGTTTATCTTGCAACATATACACCATTCAGGTACAATTATGTGGTGGCGCGCTGATTTGACTTTGGTACGTCGCACTACTGATAGTGAAAACTCGCGTCAGATAATCTGGAATCCTGTCCGAAAAAATTTTGTATAATTATTTTTTCTTAAATTTTTAAATTGTTTATTTATTTATTTTTTGAGCGCAAAGGCGCCCTGGGCTGCAGCCCATAAAGACCATGCCTAAATCCGCCCGCTTCCACAGGTTGCCCACCATTGCGGAGGAGTCAGCTGGATTGTGGAGGATGAGGATCGACGGGCCCGGACCCCATGATAAATATTTTCAAAGGGAGATCCGAGATTCGAACCCTGGTCCTCCAGAGTGGAAAGCCGAAGCGTTTCCACGTAGCTAATCCGGCCGACTCCTACTGCACTTTGAAAATGCTAAACATCGTTCAAATCCTTCTAGGAGTCGGCCGGATTGGTCTCATGGAAACGCTTCAGCTTTCCATTCTGGAGGACCCGGGTTCGAGTCTCAGGTCCCATCTCTTGAGAATGTTTATCATGAGATCCGGACCCGATCCATCGAGTCCCGTCCTCCATAATCCAGCTGACCCCTCCGCAAGGTTGGGCAGCTATGGAAGAGTTTGTTTCGCTCGTCACTTACATGTTAGTGTTGATGCCACTTTCCATTATATTATATCTGTTGACCAAAAAAAATTCTTCCAGGAAACGCTCAGTTTAATCTATTAACATAAAATTTTTCCCTTGCCGCTCAGGAATGTAGTATTGGCGTGGGGAAAAAGACCTGTTTGTGGGCAAAGACGTTCTAGGCGCGCCTCATTATAATTTTTTCTTTGCCGCTCAGGAATGTTGTATTGGCGTGGGGAAAAAGACCTGTTTGTGGGCAAAGACGTTCTAGGCGCGCCTCATTTTATATCTTAACGAATGACGGCATGATTAGAACGTACATCAAACCGGTGGGAAAGAGTGTACGAGTATAGCTAGCTAATGGGTGGAAAGCTGAATCCCTTCCATGCGATCAATCCGCCGAATAGTCAGACGAAGACAGGAATAATTAGACAATACCAGATGAAAACCACCGATCACATCTAATTCAATCAAGTTTCAAATTATCCCCTATCCTTTTGAAAAAAAAAGGTCATATCCAACTGTTCGGGAAGGCAAGCAAATCATGAATAAATTCTGTACTCGTAAATAATATACAAATTTGCATAAAATCTAAAAATTTATTTTAAAAAATTAGTTTTAATGTAATGTTTTAATAAATATTAATTTAAAAGAAATTCAAATCGTGTTTAGTTTTCCATCGATAAATTATTCATATTATCAGGCATATCACCAGAAAACTTCCAATTTTGCTCAGCAGAGGTCTCATCAGTTAAAATTTAAGTGAACATTTTGTTCTGCTATAAGAAACGTCTAGTTATTGTATTTATTGTGTGAACAAAGCGCGGTACTAAGTTTTTCGAAAGAAATAATGGATATCAATATTTTAAATGTAGCTAAGCTTATATTTAATGATATTTCATCAAGATTTTTTAATGAGACACCTGTTACAGCTGAAGAAATTGAGCTGAAAGATCGTATAATAGGTATTCTTTTAATTTCTGTAAAGCATGGCTTTCGTAAAGTTATTGTGGTCGCAATTAAAAAAAAATTTTTTTTGTAGAAGTCATCGAAAGTTATGTGAAATCGACACCTGTTTTCTTTAAATGTGATCCATATTTAGAAATGAGCAAACACGAATCAGAAATAGAATTCGAGGAGGAAAGCCCAAATGAAAGTGGAGATGAAATTGACAGTTATGAAGAAATGTCAGGAAGGTCGAGTCCGGAGTATGGTAAACAAAGAACCGAAGTATCATTTGATGAAAAGAAACGAGCTGTCGAATATTGGGAAAGCGGTAAAAAAGGTAGGTTAAACTGGAAAACTGTTGCCAATAGTTTTCGTTTTGTTAAATCTTCCCGGCAGCTCTATCGTTTTAAAAAACAAATTATTCAAAGAGGATGGAAAGAACATAAAATGCAAATTATATGGGATTTTACTCTTAACAAATTGAAATCGGCCAGAGAGCAGAATATAACTGTTAACGATAGTGATTTGAGAAGATGGGCACTTGAGAAAAATTCTGAAGTACAATTGGATACTTTTAAAGCATCAAAGATTTGGATCCAGAAAATTAAAAGACATTTTAGAACTTGTATAAAGAATGAAAATTTGTGATAAGAATTATTGAAGATTAGGAATAAAAATAAATAATAATGTATTTAAATAACAAGAAAATTGATTAGCAATGAAATACCAAACAGGAGTAAAAAGAAGTAATGAACTGAACAATGTAATCACATATTGGATTTCTTAGATCAGCTTTAATTGCCTTTTGCATGAAATAATGGTGCAAATGAAGTAATTTGAAATAAAATACTAGAACTTAAATGCAATTGTGAGGAAACTTTTCCAATACTCTATTGAAAATGAATATGTTGTTGTCATATTTTGTAAATAATCTTAGTATTTTATGTAATTTACTTTTTTCTCAAAAATAAAAATATAATAATTTTGCATCGTTTTTATTTTAGTATCTTATTTTTCAGATTTAAGTTTTCATTTCTTAAATAATCTGTTTAAAATAATTGTATTTTTCACTGTATAATTTAAAATTTATTTACTCTATTTCAGTATAATTTATTATATCCAGTATATCTAGAATTTTATACCTAATAAAGGTCATAAAATATGGTCAAAAGTTCACACATAAAATTCATTCATGATCATTTGTTTATATTACATATTTACTTATATATGTAGGCCTATATATAGAAAGAGCATAGATGATGCACATATTTAGCTAAATATATATTATAATCAGGCAAGTATATACAAACACACATACTTGCCTGAATAGTGCAAATCTGTGAGAAGCTATTGTGAAAATGTAATCTTCAAGTGTAGAGTGCCTGAAATTTAGGTATGCGGTCTCCATACTAGATTTGAAAAGAATGGTATACAAAAGTACTATTTATAGTTATGCACATAATTTATATAAGGACATTTTAATCTGTTAATTATTTATGATTGTAGTATTGTGATCCAAGCAGATAAAAGAATATTAAGTAATTAATTTTTAAATTATTTTTTAACGTATTTACAACTGATTTAGATTCCAAAAAATCCTTATAACAACATTCTATGGATTAAACAGTGTCAAAATAGAGATTTTGAAATATTGATTTAGGGTCGGTGAAAATAAATAAAATTTTGATGGCTGAGCAATATTGTTCTATGGCAGTTTTTGTAGAATATCGATATTATACGACAGCTATCTATAGGAATAACATATCTTTGAAAACCCATAAAATGATACGTCATTTATAGTATATGAAACAATGTGATAAATCTTCGCAAAATTTATAGTCCTGAGAAGGATTTGTCAAAAATGAAATGATTCTGAAATGAACTTACTGTTTTATGTTTTGGCTTTATCAGATGGGGACATGGATAAATAACACATCATTTTATGTTGTAGGAAAAGAAAAATTGAGTCCAATAGAAGTACTAAGTGAGAATGAGTGAGAAGCATGAATGTTACAGTATTCTGTACCATATTCTTGGATTTTTTAGCTTATTGCATTAGAACGCTTCGACTTTCTTCCCTTCAGTGTTGTTTCACTGCAGTTAAGAGATTATTTGCAGGAAAGCTATCTAGACATGCTCACTTTTCCTGGGACACTTATCAAATGTGATGCACAGGGCCGGATTTACCAATAGGCCGACTAGGCTGCGTCCTAGGGCCCCACAGATACATATGGTTGTAAATTGGATATCAATGGTATTTTTTATATAAAATAAATAAAAAGTTACAAACCTATTAACATTTCATACATAATTACTCCTAATGACCACCAATCACATGAACTGTTGTAGCCTGTCTGTAAAAAAACTTCTGGTGCAATGTAATCAGGAGTACCAACTGTTGAATATGCCTTAAAAATAAAATTCTTTTTATTAATATTCCATTTCTTTAAATTTATTTATGTCATTGTTTACAAAAATCATTATGAACTCACCAGCTGCCTTCTATTTCTTTTCCAGCTCTCAGCTCGTCTTTTTGAATCCATTGGGTTGCAAGCTGAATAAAAAATGATTTTATTAAAAATAAAACAAAATATTTTTCATAATCAGTATTTTTTTAGAACAAAGAAATTGTTTACTAAAATCACTTGGCTTTGCATTAGATAAATTTCTATAAAATTCAGTTCGATGTGATTTCTTTAATCCTGTGCAAAGACCAAAATCAGATAACTTGATATGACCCTATAATAATCAGTATTAAGATTTTATAAAATTACTAGATATATAAAATCAATTATACTTATAAAATTAAAATAATTATGGTAAATAAAACTCTCACTCTTGCATCAAGTAATAAATTATCAGGTTTTATATCTCTATGAATAAATCCCAATTTATGAATTGATTCTATAGCTAAAGCTGTTTCAGCAATATAAAATTGAGTGCATTCTTCAGTTAAAGTATCTTTTTTCATTAAAAGTGTCATCATATCACCTGAAAGAATAAATATTGATGAAATATGTGCTAAATTATAACAACAATATAAAGTTCCATATAATATAAACATTTGTTAATACAAATATTGAATATGAAATAAATAAAATTACATTTATTTTCTTTCCAACATCACATGAAAGCATTAAAATTATTTTTTAATATCAATTTTATCATCATATTTTATATATATTGAAAATTTAAATATTTTGGATTGAAATATCAGCAATATTTTTCTTATTGTGTTAAGCATTTCAATCTGAATATCTTACAGGTTTATTACTATATGATTAAAGCTATATATAGTACAACTTTTATAGTTTTAGTTTGAAGTTCTATTATTTTATACTTCAGTCTGTTATTTACAGAAATGAATTTATTTGAATTGTACATATGCACATACAATGACATATTTTACAAATACTTATCTTTGCTTGTTACAACAAAGAATCAACTTAATAAACAAAATAAGCAAATTGTAATTAACTTCTATATGGACGTATTCAAGACAATCCACATTTTTAGGAAATGATAAAATTAATTGTCATATGAAATATTCCCTCTAAGCAGGGCCGATTTATCAATAGGCCAAGTCCTAGGGCCCCAAAACTATCAATCAGTTTTCAACTTTTATAAACTTTTAATAAGAAAAAAAAATTTTCATATTAATTAATTTTTTATTGATTTTTTTGAAAATATGGTTTGATTTTCTTTGTTTATAGCTTGTTTTATTCAGAAGATCAGCTACTATCCAAAGATAGCAATTATTTCATTGGATGGCTAAACTTCATATAAAAAATAGTGTTTTCTGCAAACTCATATACAGAATGAAAACTTCTGAAAAAAATAAAATTTGAAAAAATACTTACATTGTTAGAAAGAGAATTAAAAATGTAATAAACTGTAAAAATTCTAAAAGATTTAAATGAAAATTAAGCAAGATATAATCATTTTAATTTTTTTCATATTAATTAGACTTAATTTCAATAATTGCCAACATGTAATAAGTTAATTACAACACTATGCAAGCTGTTGGAACAGTCTGAGAATGGCTAGAAATAATCCATGATTACCTGAGGAAGAACTGAATAAACAAAAATGGGATATTTCATACAATAGCGTACATCAGTTGTTAATATTAATACAAAGTTGATATCCTCTCACTTTCTCCTGTCTCTCTCTCTTTCTCCCCTCCACTAATGCCACAGTAATAGACAAATATTTAAACTTGTAGTATTTAATTAAATGTTAATATGGAGGTTGTATATACAACTTTTTCTATTATATCTTGTGTTATTTCAAAAAGGAAGCATTTCCAGACCCATGTTTACATGGATTTTTTGCTTTATTTTATTAAGTAGCATCTGTGATTTAAATTTGGCCAGAATTTTTAGAAACATCCTGTATACTGTGATATTGGGACCAGAATTTGTGATGTGCATATATATTATTTCTAGTTAATATCTTTTAAATATTGTTTATTATTTTATTTTCTGATACAGATAGTCTTCAACTAAGTAAGAACAGTTAAGTCATAAATGCCTGAAATTTATGGATTTTTTTACTAATATTTACTAGGACATTAACTTAATAAACATAACAACATACATTATCTTAATAAACATAATGAACACAAAACTAAAGAATCAGACAGAAAAAAAAGGAAATTTTTCCTATATTGTATCATTGGATCAGGGACTTGAACCCATTGATTTTCATTGATTAATCATAGAATTAACAGATTACATAACTGTTATAAGTCAAGGACTACTTGTATTTATTTTGTAATAATATAGTTATATTTTAAACAATTTCTCTCAGATTTTTATGAAATTTTTCAAAATTTATTAGTATAAATAAAAGAAACTGATAGTCATGCAAAAGAGCATGTTAAATCATTATTCAAATTTTAATACATTGATGTCCAGCATTGTGTATTATATGAATCTGTTTAAAATTCTATTCACTGAGTTCCCTGTGCAATTTTCAAATTGATTTATCCTTACTTGTGGTGCTATTATTGTTTGTTATAATTAAATGCAAGTTTTGCCCTCTAGTATCAAAAATCCGAATTTTATTATTTTTTTCTAAACAATAGTAAATAATACAACATTTTAGAATATATGAACTAAATGAGGTATTTTAAGACAACTATCTCTCATGAAATGATTAAGAACAGTCAGAAATTGTTTTAATTGCTAAAAGAACTTGTGAATGTTTTTAATGCATCAACTATTTATAAAATTTAATTTAATCTGCATTTAATAAATATTAATTTGTTATATTATATTATATAATATTTATTACATTCCTAATAAAATATGATTACTTACAGTTAAAATAAAATATTTAAAAATTTTTAAATATGAAATTCTTCACTTTTTGCTGTTACAGTGTAGAGTAACTGCCAATATCCACTTTTTTGATAATTAATTACAAATTGATAAAATACAATACAAAATTCATTTCTGTTCCATTATATGAAATAAATACTCTTGGTTTTTAAGAAGAAGAAATTTTATTCAACCAAAAAATAATCAGACTATATAAAACAACAAACAGATCAAAAAACATTGAAAAATGGCAGTTCATTATGATTAGGGTCGGATTTACCTATAGGCTGTCTAGGCCGCATCCTAGTGCCCCGCAATTCTAGGGACCCCAAAACTATCAATCAGTTTTCAACTTTTATAAACTTTTAATAAGAAAAATTGGGTTTTTATTAAAGTGCTAGATAGAAAGTAAAATTTTAAAGGTTCCTTATTAGTTTTAAGGACACTTTAAAATTAGAGGTAGCTGATTTGAATTTTTATGGGCCCCAAAACCTTGCTCATCCTAGGGTCCCCAAAAATGCAAATCTGGCTCTGATTATGATGACCTAAATATGATTCTGCTCTACTATGGCCAGACACAGTGTGTTAATAAAAAGCTTAAATAAAAATCTGAAATCAGATAAATAATAAATTAAAGTATTTAAAATGAGAAATTTTGTTAAAAGTTTTTTTGTATAAATGTAATCAGCAATTTAAGTTTCTTTACGTACACCACAGTTTCAGATAAAATCAGCCACTGAAGAAAGCATATATATACAGGGTGCGCCAGCTAAATCCGGACAAATTTCAAATTGAATTTCACCATATTTTACGTCAACGTACCTGCTGCTGACGTTTTAGTAAGTCAGACAGATGATGCGTTTGAGGATAAGTACAAAATAGTTGATCAGTTAAGATCGAGTGCAGAATATAATTGGAGAGCTGCGATAGTAGAAGGCCTTCGCGCTGGACCTTTACCTTCCGCAATAATTCGGTTCTTTAACTATCCAAGATCGACAGTTTATGATGTTTCTGCTGATGCACATGCAAATATTTTAACTTCTGTTATTAATCAAACTTTCTTTAATAAAATCTAAAGCTAATTAGAATCTCTGTACTAAGAATTACCTTGGTAGTTCGAAAGTACTCGTTTCTCATTGGTTAAAAGCAATGAGAAACGAGTACTTTCGAACAGTATTGTCAGCGACGTTGATTTCTATTTGTTTCGACATTATTGTTTTGGTTTGTAATGGAGACTAATTCGAGTATAGAGCATTAATAATCAACTCAGCAGTTCTTCAAGAAAGAGATTATTTATCTTTTTCATCACTATTTTAAAAATGAGAGAGTTAATAAAAAGTCTTTCTCGTTTTCTTAAAATATCAGTCAAAAAGATTAGAGAATGTAATATTAAAGTCATCATTGCAACTGTGAAAATTATTTGTATTATTATAAAGGAATGTCAACTGTTTAGTACATTAGGTAAAAAGAGACCGAGAATTTCAAATGGATTATTTTGATAAATCGATTTTTCGTCCCCATATGATGATGAAGCCCCACAACATAGATAATGAAAGCCCAAACAGAGAAGTTCGTTTCAGAATCATATTTTTGACAAATCCTTTTCAGGGTTACAAATTTTGCCAAGATTTATCACATTGCTTCATATACTATAAAAATTTAATATCAAGGTCCCCAAAGTGGTCAATATTTACCCCGAGGGAATCCGTAATAGAATATAAGGGGTCGATTAAATTTTTTACTCATATTCATATATTTAAAGCTACTTCCAGAAATAGCAATGATTTTTCTACTAAAATATAAAACATTACACTTTATATTGCGAAAATGGGGGGCAGAAGTAGCATAGACGGTAAAGAAAGAGTCTAAAATAGTGGGTGAGGGGATAGTAACTGGATAAGAGGCTATAAAAAACAAAGATAACAGAAATAATAAAAATTTAAATAGATTAATAATAATAATGGATATAAAATTAATAATAATAATACCTAGCACTTTGTAGATTAAAATTAATGAAGAGTGGGTATAAATTAATAATAATGAATAGGGAATAATTCAGTGTTGCATAAAGTTTAGATACTTCTGGTCTCATTCTCTAATCCGCATTATACCAACATAGGAACTATTGGTCTATAATTCTTCAAATTGATTCCATGATATACAATAGTAAATGGCTCTGGCACCAGCAGTACTGGAAGTTCCGGTCACGGCAACAACTAGAATATGGAAGGTGTAGGGGATGCTAAGAACACCTGGATAGGTAGGGACTATCTGCCTTCGATTAGAGACCGTAGCTACATATAAAGGCCGATCCCTTTCGACAGAAGACCGTCTACAAGAACTAGAGAAGAAGACATGATTCCGGAAAGTAAGAAGAAAAAGCGAAAATCTCATGGAACTTCGAAGCAGACGACGCTTCCACCAGGGAATCAGAACAACGGAGGAATAGGATTCCTGATTCGCAAAGATATCATCAGTTTCAATAGCAATCCAGACCAAGTTGGATAAATCACAGTGAGGATTTCCAAAAGATACCAACTGAAAAAATAGAAGTGTATGCGTCGACAGCAAGCAGTGATGACGAAGTACAATGAACAGTGTATGGGAAAACAGCATATATTTTTTCTTATATCGCGTGGAAACGCTTCTACTTTCTGCCTTCAATGTGGTTTCACTGCAGTTAAAAGATTATTTGCAGGAAAGCTACCCACACATGCTCATTTTTCCTGGAAGGAAAAAACTTGTCAAATACTGTACGATATACTTGCAAATATTTAAAGTTTGACTAATAATAGACGTTCTTTAGTAAAATTTAAAATTAATTAAAATCTCTGCACTAACAAGGGGTGCTTGCCAATCGGGTAAAAACGAAAAGGAACTAAACTTTATAAATAAAGATAGTATCGATAGATAGTTCGACTACTGCCAGAGAGGACCTTCGAACCGTTGGTGACGGCTTAAAGAGGTTTGACTGTATATCAATACTGTTTTTTTTGGCATTCAATAGTTAAATTTGTTAGTGCTTTGAAGTATTTTAACCCAAGTTTCTTTTTCACTATCAATAAAATACCCAAGCCACATTTTTATTCCACTAGTTTGTTATATATGGTATTTTTTTAATAAGAAGAGACTTAATTACTAAAAAGAAGAGACTTTGTGAACATCCAGTATATTTGAAATATAGTTACATTTCATATGTATTTTGATTTTTAATTTATAATTTCTAAATTAAAAATCAATCACCTAGCTAGATATATTATTTCAACATTCAATGATGCTCAGCATCAGCCAAGAGACTTTTGCTTCACCCTATATATTTAAATTCAAAAGATGAATATTCTATCCATTTAATACTGTTTAATAAACAAAGATATACAGTGTAACCTTATTATCTTGAACTTCTCTATCTCAAAACCCTTGATATGTGGAAAAAATTTTTTCCATGCACATTCAGTATTATATAAATCAACTGTTGTATGGTTGCTGTTTCTTACTCGGAAAAATGTCAAAAAACGACATTAGATGTTCACGAAAAGATTTTAATTTGTGAATATAAAAATAAAAATCTTTCTGCTACTCAGCAATTTATTTCTGATCCTTTAATGAAACAATGTCATTCTAGTCTATACATGTTTTCTCACATGTTAGAAAATCCTGCTACTCAGCAATTTATTTCTGATCACCTTTAATTAAATGTAATTTGTGAATATAAAAAGAAAATTCCTTCTGCTACTCAGCAATTTATTTCTGATCACCTTTAATTAAATGAAAATAATGTCCCAAAAGATTTTAATTTGTGAATATAAAAATAAAAATCCTTCTGCTACTTTTTTAATTAGATGAAACGCTGTTCACGAGAAGATTTTAATTTGTGAATATAAAAATAAAAATCCTTCAAAAATGACATTAGATGTTCACAAAAAGATTTTAATTTGTGAATATAAAAATAAAAATCCTTCTGCACTCAGCAATTTATTTCTGATCACCTTTAATTAAATGAAACAATGTCCCAAAAGATTTTAATTTGTGAATATAAAAATAAAAATCCTTCTGCTACTTGAAAATCCTGCTACTCAGCAATTTATTTCTGATCACCTTTAATTAAATGTAATTTGTGAATATAAAAAGAAAATTCCTTCTGCTACTCAGCAATTTATTTCTGATCACCTTTAATTAAATGAAAATAATGTCCATCTAGTCTATACATGTTTTCTCACATGTTACCATTAACCCTCCATAATTCTAGTCCCTACACATGTTTTGTTTTTAATTAAATGAAACAATGTCATTCTAGTCTATACATGTTTTCTCAAAGTGTTACCATAAGCCGCCATAAACCGCCACCCTCTTTTACCGCCAGAGAGGAATTTCGAACCGATGGAGGCGGCTTAAAGAGGTTTGACTGTATCTAATACAGGAACCAATGGTGGCGGCTTAGAGAGGTTTGACTGTATATAAATTTATTTATTTATACATCATGGTTACTAACTCTGAATTTTTTTTTCGCATTGTAATGCTTTGTTACACCAGACCAATGTTGCCACCTAGTCAGTGATTGAAACCCAGACACTAAAAAATTTTTTTTTTCATATAATGTTTATTAGTTATATAAAATATAGAAACATGAAAAAAGTCAACTTCTGACAAAAATACAAATAATGTAAATTTTTAAAATGTATAATTTTTAAGCAATATGATATAAAAATAAAAAAAATTGATAAAAATCACAAAACATAATAATAGGTTCATGTTTTATTTATTGCCTTAAAAATATATTTTTTATTGCTCCACGCTGCTTCCAAAATCTTTTTATTTATTATTATTTTATCGAAAAACTCAGTACAATTAATATTTAAATTATTACAGATTAATAATTCTGCTTTTACTTTTGCTGCTGTTAATCTATTTCTTTTATCCCACCATAATTTGTTCATTGAAGAGAAAATTCTCTCAATATATACACTGGATGTTGGAATGCTAAGTATAAATTCAATTATTTTTTGTAGGTTAGGAAAATTGCCTTTTTGTAATATATATGCCCATAATTGTGAGTTACTTTTCTCCTTTTTAAAATTCTCTTCCAAATGTTCTACTATTTCTTTAATAATGGAAATTTCATTAAAAATATCATCACCCGTTTTCTTTTAAATTTATTTTGTTTATATATTTATCTATACTTTCAAAAATGTTAGAGACTACTTACTTAATACGATACTAGATTAAATACAGCTCATTAGCAAGTATGGATTTTTATTTAGCAATATCTATTTCGCAACAATCTTGAATAAAGGGATTATTATTTTTTAAATTAAATTTTTGAACAGAAATGTAAAATGGATTTTTAAAATCATACCAATCATCTAAATATTTTAGCACTCTTGTGTACACCATATCTGCTTCTTCTTTGAAACTTTTTTGATTATTTTCTGATAAATCCAAAAGTGCTTGATTTATTATAAAACCATAAAAGCACTGTTCTTTTCTTTGCAGTATGTCATTTTTAAGCCCTACGAACACACGGTATAACTCAGTTACCCATCATTGTCTTCTTTTTCAACAATTAGGATGTATTTTTCAAAAATATGTAAGAAAGAGTGAACAAAATAAATCATCAATTCAATTCTGGTAGGGATTTTGTATCAGTAATACCATTTTCATGTTTGCATATGAATTTCCAGATGGTGGGATTGCATTCATCTTCTCCTTGATTTAAAAAATAAAAAGTTATAGCAGACCAATTCTTTAGTAGTCTATCAGTGACTTTGTACAGACTCAACCAACTTGTTGAAACATGTTTCAATACCTGAAAGTACAACTGGTCAAGAAAATCAAAACAGTCTTTTAGTTCTTTGGTACAACAAGTGCCAGACAAAAATTCGCTGTAAATTTTTAAGACCAATGTTTCCACATCATATTTCATTGTTTTTAATGTGTATTTAGCAGTGTTATGAAAAATATGATAATCACAATTAGCTTTTATTAAATTTTTGTTATTTGCTTGTAATTTTGTAAAAACTGAAGAACTGCATCCAAAGTTAACAGGTGCATTATCAGCTCCAAATGAGGTAATGTTCTTAATATCTAATTCTGCATGGTTAATTGTTGATTGAATAATATTAAAAATATCTTCAGCAGTTTCGCCCCATATCTGTTTAAACTCGATGAGAGCATGAACAATAGGTTGCTCGTAATCATTTACATTAAAATAACGAATCACAATTGGAAACAACTTTTTATTACCTTTATTCGAAGCATCAGTAGCAATACTAAATGGTAAATGTTTCACAACTTTTAAAATTATTTCAAGTGCATAAGGAGCCAAAACATTTTGTACCAGAGACTCTATTTTTGTCTGCCCAAGTCTTATGTTTTTGCAAATCATAGAATCAGGAAATATTGTAGCATTAACTTTAGTTCCACACATCATAGATAAAAAGCTATGATGTGACTTAACACCATGATGAACTTGTGATAATTCTGCTGCTGTTACTTGATCTTCAAACTTGGAACATTTTGGTTTAGAAAAGTTTTCCAAATTGGAGGTATGAGCAAGTGAAGTTACATTCTTTTCATGACTAGTTGCTTCCATATGTGTTTTTTACAGCTTTTACACCATCCCATTTGACACTAAAGGTTATACTGCATATCAAACATCTTGCCATTTCGTCGTCTTCTTGAACTGTTTGCAGCCATATTTTATAATCTGGGTGTTGTAACCACTCTTGATTAAATTTGCAACTTCGTCTCTTCTTTTTTGTTTCAGTTGTCATATTTCCTATTAAATTATAAAAAAATTTAAATAAACATTTTATTTAAAAAAAATGTATACCGTATTTCCCCATGTATATACATTGTATCAACGTTGCGGTGAATGTACTTCTGGTAATATAAAAAAATTACAGAAATCAAAAACAGCACACTAACGAGATGATTGAGCCACAGGATTGAGTAATTATTTTCGTAAATGTTAGGTTAAGAAATATTTTCGCTTTCGCAGTCACTCCTTTGATGATTCAAATGTATTTATGCTATTATTCTTCAATGTTTTATTCTTACAAATTTCAAATGCTTCCACAAACTTCTCTTTTACTGAGTCTTGGGTTATTTTTAATAATTTGACTTCACTTCACTTTGCTTGAGCATCAAAATTCAAGAGCCTTTGTATTAGTGTAATATTCTGCTGCCTTTCTCTACATCTGATTTATGTTTGCTAATTATTTTTTGTATTGACCTAGCGGTATATTCAATATAAACTGTCCCTGCCTATGTCGTCGTTCTTTAATGTTACTGGTAGAAGTTTATACGCTACTGATTTGTTTTAATTGTTGCATTGATCTTTAGCGTTTCTTAATGTATTATTTCTCCTAAAGGCGATTTTCGTTTTAGCCTCTTTTCCGATTTTTTTTTCAGTAAAATAGATTTGCTGAAAATAAAAATAGATCGAAAACCGAAACCAGAATTAAAGATCAGTAGTTCTATTGTGTTAAAGATATAATAGATGGCATATAGCTCATCAGGTGATCGTCATATAAAAATATACAAAATAAAACATGCTATTGTTGACGGTATTCGCTACATTTCTTTTCTTGAAATAAAATCGATCTTTATTTCATTCTCATTTAAAAATTATTTTAAAAATAAATATCTAGAAGCGACTTCAATTTATTACCATTCTAATTATAGTTCTTTTGTTAAAATACATCTTGGAAGTTTAGCTATTTCAATTCTGAAAAGTTAAGATCAAATAAAATATACATTTGGTATTTACTATTCATTTATATTTAATAATATTGTCGAAATTAATTCAAACTATCACTAATCTAAACTATGAACCTTAATCTGAATTAATTAAAAGTATTTTTAATTTAATTAATGAATAACGAAAGATAAACAATATGCAAACTTAAAAAATAAATTCACAATTAACTCTAACTAAAAATCTTATAATGCATTTTAACAATTATTGTAAGCAATAGTAACAGTTTAAGCGCTAATTTTATGCAAAATAATAGTACCAAACAGAAACTCGATTAGAGAAAACTTACCAAAATCCTACGAAACTTCAGTTTTCAAAGAACAAAATGGCGCAATTAAACTGAGATGATGTCATCTAGTAATATATTCGCCAAAAGATAGCAAAACTCTTTGAGAATCATTGGAAGAATGTTAATTTTATTTTAACGAAGTACAATTAATATACAAATAATTATTTCTGATTAACGATTTAAAAATAAAAGCATCTAATTATTAAAAAATAATATTCAGTAAGGCGTGTCAAACTCATTTTAATTCAAGGGCCATTTAATGAGCCTGTAAGATTGTCGCGGGCCACATCATATTTAAATTTTTTTTAAAATTACATTTTAGAGTAAGGATTCAGAAATATAGAGAGGCTAATTAATGCCTCTCTATGAACATATTGCAAAAATATATAATTACTACATAATTGCTTTTAATTATGCATGTTTTTTAATTTAATTCCTCGTTATCAATCCAATTTTCTATTAAGCATTAAAAGTCACATTTTCTGCACAAAAACAAAAGCTTTCATTAAAATTTTATAAATTCAAATATCCATAACTACTTACATTTTTTAAATAAGTTAATAACACAAAAAATAAATCTTTAACAAGCCCGTTAGCACGTCGTTCAAACAGGGATTGTTTGGAACTTGATTATTGTATTTGACTATCCAAAAAAATACAGGTTCTCATTTATGACTTTTTGTTTTTTTATAAGAAATTTGACACAAAATGATGTAGTTCTTACAAGAAAGCACTGAGTTTGTGTCACCAATCCGAAAGCCATCTGTACATATATGTCCGATAAGGCCAATCGAAAAAAACTTGTACAATAAATTTCATTAAAATCAAACTAGTGCATCATAGTATATGACATAGCTATGAAGCAAGAATTACTTCCTATTATCTCAGATATTATATTGTTCTCATTTTCATTTTATGTTGGAGGGCCACAAAAAATCATTTCGAGGGCCGCCAGTTTGACACCCCTGGTATACAGAACAGAGCTGATTGAAATTGGTTTTTATCATGTTGGAGGGCCACAAAAAATCATTTCGAAGGCCGCCAGTTTGACACCCCTGGTATACAGAACAGAGCTGATTGAAATTGGTTTTTATCGCCATAAGGTAATGGCTATTTCAGAATCAACTATTGTGCTCTGGTCTTTATTTTGTCAACGATGATGCCACTTTCCACTTAATAAGAGCACTAAATAGCGAGATGAAACAAGTCCTTCCACAAGCTGCCCACTCTGCGGAGGGGTCAGTCGGATTGAGAAGGAGGAACTCGATGGGGCGGGCCCGAATTCTATGATAAAATTTACAATAGGATGGCACTCGAGACTCGAACCAGCGTCCTCCAAGCAGGAAAGCCGAAGCATTTCCACGGGGCCAATCTGGCCGATATGGAGCTCTGGTCAGCAAAAGGAATTCGTCCAGACCTCTCTGAAAATACCTTGAGATGAGATCTGAATAGGAGCGTGGATCCATTATTTCCAAAAACTATAAAATAAATGTTTCTTGGTTGATTTAGATAAGTTTCCGAATTCTATAAATTATATATATTGTATATGACAACAGTCGCTTCATTCAGCTATTATTTTTTGTCAACAAATGACGTCACATAGGACGTTTCTCAGTCATAAAATTCAGTCCATCTACGAATCTACATGATAATAAAAATCGCAAAATAGCAGGATATAAACCTGACATTAACAGAAAAAGAAAATTTAACAGATTTGAGAAATGACCCTGTGTGCAAAGCTTCACAATCTGTTTTAGAATTGTCAGCATTTTTGATTTCACTCTGGAACAGTGGCGGCTCGTGGATGATTTTTGTGGGAGGGCTGAAAAAAATTATAATAAAATATTTTTGAATTTTTTAAAAAAATTTAAAATAAATAGTTTCCTATAAAATTTATATTAAAAATAAACTGAAAACTATTGTCATATGTCTTTTTTCAGAATTAGAATACAGGTTATCCTCAACTTATGATGGAGTTGTGTTTGATAGCCCTCATTGTAAATCAAAAATAACCCATATTGGTGGTATTTTTAGTAATAATAAATAGACAATGGAATACTGAATCCTCTCTGGATTTGATCCCAAGTCCTCAAAAGTTATAAAATAATACAGAATTGAACCCAGATTCCCAAAGCATAAGTAATTTGCTTTACTACATTTTTAACAAAACAAAGTATTTCTTACCTGTATGCTATAAAAATGGTCTAGTTTGGAATATCTTAAGGACCCTCGTAAGATCTGAATATCATAAGTTGATTATAGAGAGTTTTTTATAACATAGATCATAAGTTGAATAATTGTAAGTCAAGAACAACCTGTAAAACAAAACTAATACTGCTGATTATTTTTTTAGAAATATATTAGTCATAAATAACTTGCAACAGATACAAACACATTACTGATGTAGGTTTTTTTTTATAACATAGATCTCAGATGAGACAATGGTTGTGATAGTTCCTCCTATTAAAAAAAATCAGTATATTCAACCTAATATTGATGGCATATTATGATGGAACCACTAATTAAGTCCCATACTTTTGATTCTGCTATGTTCTTGCAACATCTTACTCAAACTTCCAACTTCTCTGAATGTTACTTCAAATTTTCATTCATTAGAAACACACATCTGGATTTTGTAACATTACTACAATCACTACTACTAAAGTAACCATAAACAATAGAATTCTGCATTAAAAAACTTCTTAAATGACAAACATTATTAGTTCTTATTTAGATGCCTAGCTGAATTAAAATATATGGTTGGGTCAAAGATAGATAAAAACATCACCACCACCAGTATTGCAATGCTCTCATACACAAAATGGTTGTCCAATAACTTGCCCCCCTCTCATCTAACATTTATAATCAATCTTATCTACATATTTATTTTTTCATTCTTATTTTTCTCAAATTTTTAAAATTATAATTATTTGTATGAATTACAAAAAACAGTCATGGTTATTAATAATAAATAACACATTTAAATTTATACCAAACTATTTCTTTTTTCTCCCAGTCCTCTTCCTCTTTTCTGGCAACACTACTAATTGCTATTACCAACCTGAAGTGGGCAACTCTTTATATTCTGTTATAAATTTTCACAACTAGAAAGAAAATAAGTAAATATCAGAAATTGTCCGATTTAAATAATTCAAGAATTTGATAATCATTTTGCAACTCAACTGGAGAAAATAAGAATTCTGTTGTTCGTCTTCATTCTATTGTTATAAAGATTTATTTATTTAAAGTAAAATAAGAAAAAGTATGAAATAAATAAAATTATACTATTAGAAAAAAATAATGTAAATATAGTTATTTTAACAACTATTCAGTTAGTTTAATTTTTAAATCCAAATAATAATCAAATATTAGATATACTGTAATTAATATAATCAGGGCCTGAACTATCCATCTAAGCCAACCACAAATGCAAATTTCTATTCTATTCTAAAAGCCATAAAGATATGAATAAAATCAATAAAACAAAAATAAATTTTTTTTCCTGTTCATGTTTTTGCATTAAATACCATAATATGGGGTTCTTCTGAATCTAGGGACTAAAACAAATGATCCTACTGTTGGCCTTCAATAAATACTTGAATATATTAATATAATTATTTAGAAAATAAATTATTAGTGATTTAAAAAGTCAAGTTTACTATAAAAGATGTAAATAATTGAAATTGTTATTTTGAGTTAAAATATCATTCTAAATAATTCCTCATTTATTTTCAAATTAGCCATTTATCACTGCCGAAGAATTGAGACGAGAACTGCCACCTGATCAAGCCGAATATTGCATCCAGAGAATGACTCCCTACAAAGGAATGGGTGCTATTCCAGGAGCTTTAGATTATATGTCATTCTCTACTGCTTTGTATGGTGAAAGTGATTTGTAATATGTATTAAGTTTAAGAAACAAAAAGTGCCTTTTGTCTGGCATTCAGTTTGTCTTCCATGTGATGTCGAAGTTGTGGTGACTAGTCTACATCAAAGTGCAAATGATCATCTAAACCAAAGTGTCATTATGTTGGTTTAGAATTTGCTGTTTGTCAACCTAATTGATATGCTTCTATTTATCCATGTAACATTTTTTCTTCACAATGTTATGCTCGTGAGTACTGTATTGCACATCAAGATGTTAGAAGTATTCTAAAATTTACTGTAATATATTTTAGTTTGTTAGAAAAATAGAATGTCACAAGTAAAGGAAAAAGCACACTTCCTCGTCGTCACACTATAAATTTGGCTTTTTTCTTATTTTATGTGAAATATAAAACACAATGTTTGTGGTACATCAAATTTAGTTTTTCAAAATAATTATTTATGAGCATCTGTTATGTAGCAACTCATATTACGGAAAGTTAATTTCCGTCAAATTGTGAAATCACAAAATAAACTGTTTATAAAATGTAAAAAAAATTTCCATTTTAATTTTTAAATTACATTGCATATAATGTGAAGTTGTTCTCGTCTGGTTAGTGCATCTGTTGTATATGAAACTCCCACATAAAATGATCAAATTTTAAGTATTTATAATTCTTGAAAACAGATTTAGACTTTTGATATTCATTTGGATTTATGAATAAAATTTTATACATATTTGGAAATCATTTTATGGGCTAGAGCCCAAGTAATTTAAGAAAGAATATTGTAAAATTTGTAATTTTATAGTAAGTTTAACAATTACTAAAATTGCTGAGTTGTCTTTTTTGTCAGAAATGCAATTCATGATGTTAGTAGCTTAAATCATGCTCAGGTTAAAACAATAAAGAAGTTTGTTCCTTCTTTCCTTTGTTATTTTTCCATATAATACACACATTTTGTCGTCTGTGTTTTTAAAGTTATATAAGAGAAATTGCAATAACCAAACAACTGATTCCAATTATAATAAGATCCTTAGATTTGTTTTAATTAATTAAATTAGCATTGGAAAGTGTTCAAGGTTAGCTGATAAAAATTTGTGAAGCCTGGTCCAACCAGGACTCTGACCATAGATGAACTAAATCAAATTCTTCAATTATTATGTAGTTTTCTAATTTTTTGTGCACATTTTTGTTATTGTTATTATTATTGTCAAATATTATACAGTGAAACCTCTGTATGTTGGACACATTTGGTTCCTTCAAAATGTGTTCAACTTAAGTGTCTAACATAGAGATTCATAATATTAAAATTTTTTCTAAACATACTAAACACTAAATTTTCATGGCAATGCAAACCTTTATTCAATTCAAACTAAAAGCCTTTATTATTTTAAATATAACTTAAAAATATCAAGTACACACTGCAATCTGTCAGTGCTTTCAACATAGGAACTATTTATTTGAAAGGAAGTCTGTGACTAGAGTTTGTCTTTTTTTATTTAACTTACATTTCATCCACACATTTTCAATTATTTTTCTAACACCAAATAGAGTTTCAACAAGCTCTGGTTCATTATTAGAAAATGCATATTGTTCAAGTTCCTCTACATATTCCAAAGCTGTTTCATGGGTAACTGGTTCTTGAATAATTGTAATTTCATGATCATCCTGTCCCTCTTCTGACGAAGTCTCTACATGCGACATAATCTTTTCAATCAAATTACTGGGTGTACAGTTTTCATCTTCATGAAGAACAAGATTGTCATCAAAATTTGCAAAATCTTCAGTTGAAATTTCATGATGATAGTTCTCACGAAGGGCACTCAATTCTTCTAATAGATCAAAGTTATTGACTTCTTGTACTACTTCCGTGTATATTTTGAAATCTATAGAGAACCCAGCATTTTTAAAACATTTTTGAATAATTAATTGTGAAACTTCTTGCCATGCAACATAAATCCATCTCACTGCATCCAGAATAGTAACATCGGTAAAAATGCGTAACCCGTGTATAAGCCTACCCCCAGACTAGCACTTAAAATTCGATAAAAATTTGAAAACGATAAATTATATGATCTTTGATTTTTAATTACCGATATATTAATGTTATTTGCCAAAATAAATATTTTATTGAAACTTTAAATATATACATATAAAATAAATTAATAATAATACAGACAGCAATATATCAATTTAAAAAGTAAAATTTTACTTATAAATACACACACCAATATATCAATTTAAAAGGTAAAATTTTACTTTTCCCGAAGCGATCGACTGCATCGCGCTGCCGACTCCAACCTGAGTTTTTTTTAGTGCATCAGATAGGCGACGCCCGCTACCTGATGCGCCGCGACGCAGAAATTCTCGACAATAATCCAGCTAAAGTGATCCAACGCAGCGCGCCTACATATGATTCTTCGATTATTGCATCGCAGCGCGGCGTCGCCTATCTGATGCACTCGTATAAATGCAGGTTGGATTCGGCGGCGCGACGCGCTCGATCGCAACAAGTAAAATAAAATTTTACTCCGAAGCGAGATTGATGTCGGAGAATGACAATATCGTAAGGATGACGTAGCTTCGGAAAATATCAAGTTAACGAATAGTAATAAATTTAATTTACATAAAAATATTTTTATTGTTATTGAATAACTGTTTTATTTTCTAAAGTTCATATTATCACAGTAAAAATTCCATTAGAATACGTCTACGTTACACAGCTCCCAAGAGACCATTCGAAGTTTCGTTTTCCCTAGCGTTGAGTTCGTATTCAAATCTTTGATCGTATTTTAAAGTGAGTGGATCACTCTAATGATGATGTCATACACCGTTACGATGACATGTGCAACGTGATTTCTAGACGTTAAATTAAATAAGCATGCGATTTCGAAGTTTTGATTTTGCTTACGATGAACTTTTTTGATAGACTAAAGTTATTTTTCAGTACAGATTTTATTAGTATAATAAATTTTTATTATTGCTATATTCAAACGCGTGTGAGTTCATTCCACTGAATTTTCCAACACTTTGAACCCGGAGTGGCACTTATCCATAAGCCCACATTTAAACTCTTTTTGGCCAAAAACATTAAAAAAACGCGTTGGTGTGAACGCGATAAATTGTCATCCTGACTTAATTGACCGCGATCCCACAAATTATTTTGACTTAAAAATTAATGAAACGGTAACTTTACTGTTAAGCGTTTTTAATCCTTTTTCTGGATTAAACTGTAATCGATACAAAAAATTTTTGGCACAATTTATGTAATTTTTCACCTTGGAAAAGATAATTTATGGATTTCGATAAATTTTCTTAATCTAATCGTATTAATAGAGAATGAAGTATTAATTAAAAAGTCGATATATGTAATTTACTTATATATTAACTAATTATATTTACTGATTGGTCGTCAGAATATTTTGAAAAGTTTTTCGGAGATTATTTTAAAAAGTTTATAGTTATGATACTAGATGGCGTGCCGTTTTCCTGCATTTCAATAAATGTGCATATTAATAAATTATAAATACTTCAATTTTACAATTGCTCATAAATACAAAAATTTATAAATTTACTGAATTTGCAAATGAATAGTTGATGAATTTGTGAATTCATTATTTTCTCGTTCTCGGATTTTTTTTTTAAAGATGGCGACATTGATTGCCATAAAATTACAAAAATATTTATTTCCTATCTTATTTTTTAACACACTTAAAATTAATAAAAATCTCGATTTATTAGAATACTTCATTCTAATCAGAGAAAATTTCAAAATAATACGTGTGTTGACCGAGTGATGGCGCGCCTCGATTGCTGGGTGGGAGAATATATATATCGATTAAACGGTTTGTGCAGAAATTGACCGATTTTTCATTTCTGGTGACACTGGTAGTTTTTCTTCCGTTATAACCGAAGATAATGTGATTTGCAAATACACAGTTTTCTCCCTGTTTAATCTTCATACCGTTAATCGCAGGTGAGCTATCTCGGCGCGTGCGAAGGAAGATAGATCAGCGGGGAATTGCCTGGGACCTGGAGGATCGGAGAGGTAAACGCACTGCAGTTGCACGGCCGGTTGAAAGAAAACTAGGTTGTATCCGTGTAGGAGTGCAGCGTAGGCGATTTTGTCTCGCATTTCTCCATTTGCCAGCGAATCGGTAAGTATCTTTGGTCTTTGAATCTAGTGTTGCCGTTTATTGTTCGGTTATCTGAACCTTGGATTTTTTAAAAATTTTTGTAAACTTCTGAGATCGTAATCCATCCCTCATGTAATTTTGTAAAGATACGGTAGGCGTTGCCTGTATGGTGCTTAACCTCATAGAACAATGTCTAAGGAAAAGACCGCTTTACAGGGGTGACTTTATATGAGTCGGGAATAAAATGGAAAAGTATATAATAAGCCTGTTAAACACTCGGAAGTGTTTCTAATTATTCTTGAGGTGAATTAAACTTGTAAAAAATGTCAAAGTTCGTCTCGTTGGAAATTTAATTCATTTGAAAGTATTGAGATTTTTTTATATTAAGTGTTGTTAAATTACTTTATTATTAAAGCAACCTGCTGAAACTTACTGGAATAAAAAATATATGGATTTTAGACGTGAGCGAAGAAGTTTAAAAATAAATAATACAGAAATGTATACTAATACTTTGCGAATTTTTTATGTAGATGGACGGTAATATTTTGTGTATAATACGATAAACCATGTTGCGTTTGTGTGGCTACTGAAAATTTAAACATCGCTGTAACAGAAAGCTTTTCCATGTCGCCGCCTTATTTTTCCCCCTTTCTCCAGACACGACATAGTTTAAATGCAATCTCCGATAGCAGCTCCCCTAGTGACAAACCGTTGGAACTAAGCTCTACCGCCCAATTACCCCGTCTTGTTTTATGTATTAAAGTCGCTAATGTAATACGATCGAAGTTAAAGTCCAACCGAGCGAACACTTTGCTACACGCTTTTTTTTTCCTCATTCTTCTCCCTTCCCGCCTGTTATTCTAATTGATTTACATCTTCAAATTAAAGATGTTTATTCCTAGTTGAAGTTAAAAGAGCAAAATCCGATAATATCGATCACGTGAACGTGTAACACGAACTTCTCCAAAAAAAAAAAATATATATCCACACGGTTCATAACTCCAGATGTTAACATTTAATATCGGGTATACGCCAAGTAAACTCGAGCCAATTTTAATCATTAAAAAAATACAGAGTAATTTTTAACTTATTTAACTGTCTGAAGACTAGACAAACATTTCAAAATTTAATTTCTAAAAACGTGCCAACTTTTTTATTCGACGGAACGTTTTCATATATATATTAAGAGAATTTAAATGCTGAACTGTGGGAAAAATTATATTAAACCGAATTTGTTTGCTGTTTAAAAAAATTCGGTTTACTTTTTTTTTGTAACAGAAATCTGTTGTATGCAGTATTATGTTCTAACTGATATTGCTAATAAATTGTATATTATTTGTTAGTTTTACGCCACTCTCCATCTTTCTTGGACATTGAGTAATGTGTGCTTATGTTCACGTATTGTTTGCTTAGCCTTATATACATTATGTCTGTAATAATAGTATCTCAATATTTAGCTACTACTTTCTATTATATAGGCTTACAATTACAATAGTAAACTTAAAATGTGTCTTTATAAACGATTTTGTTGTCTATAAACGAAATAAGTGTTTATTCTTCCGAAATTCTCTATAATCTAAATTTGTTCCACCAAAATACAAAAATAGTACCTTTTTAATGCCAAAATTTGTAATTGCATCTATTATTACATTCTGAAACGTGAAAGTTTTTTTTTTTTCTTGTCTTCAAGCTACTACTTGTGTAACAGACTTTCTATTCTTCTTTACGTAATTTCCGTTTGTTCTGCTAACATTTTTCGCAGTTAAGCAGACTAAAGAGGCATTTTCCTTTTTAAGAATCGACCAGAATCCACCATTTGAGTCATCGTCTGTGAGAAGTAATAGCTAAGAAGTATTTATCTTCCTTCTCTTCAACGATTCCCTAGATTCTCCTTGACCTAATTTACAATTAGAAATTCTTCTTCGCTCTTTTCTCTATAATTTCACCAATACAAATCTCGTCCAATCTAAAGTTGAAAAAAGTAATTAAATTATGAAAAACTTTTCTATTAATTAGTCAAAACGACTGCCGGCAAAACGATTACTGTATTTTGCAGATATTTTTTCGCTACTGCCGTCAGTCACGTAATCGGATGTTTCGTGTTACAATTTTTACCGACCGTAACAAGCAAAATCCTATCAATTATTCATACAGAAATGCAATTTTCTAACCTTTTTCTGAAAATCGAGATTCGAATTATTTTTTATTTTTTTTCATGTTTAGCCGAGAAATATTACAAGAGTTCGCTTCCCGTCCAATTATTTAAATTTCGGATAAATCAGACTCCAGACATGACCTAAATAATGAAACAGAATTTTGTGAACTCTGTATACTGTAGTACATACATCAATAACTCGGCAATTTTCCAAACCAAAACATAGCTACAAAACTGGAGCCATATTGACTTTTTATGAATTGCTCATAAAAAAAACAAACGCTCCTTTCATTCGCCTGTTCGCAAAGTCGGTATCAATCTTTCTTATCTATTTGGAACATTCTTCGTCATTTCCAGATCGAAGCGTTTAAACATTATAGAGTCCGGAAGTTCTTCAACAGGAGATTTACTCGGCGACATTAAACCATTTTTATAGTTATTGAAACTGATTTTTAAATAATTGATGTGCAGGCCATTAAGTTGATGTCTTAAATAGCTTGCTTTTACTGCGTTATTAAATATAAATTTAATGGTTTTAATTGGTGATAATATATGAGTGAGTGCAATTCTCTCTTTCTTTTTTCTTCCTAATCTAGATTGGCGACATGATCGAGCATCAACCAAGTTGACGTGGTCGATGTATCATGGAAAATCACCCTTCTACTATATACGCTCAGGATAGCCCACTGTTTCTGTCGATATCCAAGTGACCATTTTTCTTCTCGACGCGAGCGAAGATGATGAACCACTGTCTCATCTATCTTCTGCTCTTACATTTTTGTACAACAGAATCCTTTGTTCTCGAAGGTTCTCCCACTTCTTACGCACAATTCCAAAAATGGTGCGCTAATTTAAACAGTTCACTCAGTTTAGAATTCCAGACCGAAGAACCAAATGGTTTGTTAATGTACGCCGACGATGGTGGAATTTACGATTTTTATGAACTTAAACTGGTAGAGGGTGCACTTCGTCTGCGTTTTAATTTAGGAGGTGGTGCATCTATCTTGACGGTGGGAAGAAACCTGCACGATAGTAAATGGCACAGAGTGGAAATTGTGAGAAGCATCGAAGAAACTGTCCTCCATGTTGACAACGAAGCGGAACGTCTTCTGTCCAAAAATACAGAATTGACTTTCGGCAACCAGTCCACGAATAGTTACGTATATATCGGCGGACTACCTTCTTGGTATAACACAAAATTAAACCAGTTGGCTTTACCTTCCGTTTTCTTCGAACCGCGATTTAAAGGAGCAGTCCGCAACGTTGTTTATTGCAGCGATGACGGATCCACCAAAAGACAAGAGATGATCGGATTTAAAGGTGTTAGATCCAATCAATTCGACATCTGCGAACATAACGATCCATGTCAGAATGGTGGGATTTGCATAAGCACAGACAGCGGAGCAATATGCAACTGTAAAGCGTTGGATTATGAGGGAGATCACTGCGAGAAAGGTAATTAACCATATATTCTTACTTTGTAAACTTAATAGAAAACGATGTAATTTAGTAATGAAACAAATTTTACTCCTATTAAATTCAAATATTGGATAAAACACAAATAATTAATTAATGCATTTTATAACCAATCATCCGCGTAACGATTAAGTCTGTTTTCGATTCATTCGACGTTGAATCGCGATCACATCAATAACTGAATTTCCAAACTTCTTAAACTTCTTTCGCATCTATTATGCATGTGATCACAAAAGTTATTTCGTGAATACGGTTTATTTTGCTGTATTACATCATAAGAGTTATCTATCATTGTTCAGAATAAAAAGTTTACAGAGAAATCTGTCTAGGCGATTTGCTCGCTATCTTGTTAAAAAAAAATCTAAATCCATGATGGATAACAAAAAGAAAACTAAATAGGTCTCTTTCAAACAATTCTAAATTGAAGAAGTCCCATCGATAAATACTTAAGTCTGTCGAATGGGTCGATTAGTAATAAATTTTATTACTCAATAAGATTCAGTTCAATGATGGAAATGGAAACTGTAAGATAAAGAGATTATCTTCTTTTTCTTCAGGTAGGATTATGAGAAGTAATTTTCTCGTGGATAGGATTATAATAATAACTTTCCTTACTAATAAAAAAAAAAAGATTCCGTAACATATTTTTGTTATCGTTTGCTTATGTTAATCTTTCTTATTTAAATGGAGAAAAAAGAGCAAGCATTTAAAGTCCTTGTTGCTGATGCTACTGATTTACATCTTGTTATCGACACTTACAAAGAATCGATAATCTTCTCTTTGTAAATGTTTTATGTAAATATGATATTTTCAAATCTCTTTATGTAATTATAATTAATGTTTTCAGCCAATTTACCACGTTTACTATTGCTGTAATTCGCTTTCCTCGCTGCATAAACTATTCAACATACAAATTATAAAGTTAATTTTTCTTTACAGATGTTAATGATTTACAAACGTACTTAAATTTCTATATTTAGACGATTATAAACAAACGAAAAATGATTTCTTTTATTTATTAAATAATCCATCACATTGAAAAATAATAATAGAACCGAAATGATAAAGTTAATTAAAACATTTAACGTTCCATTCTGAAACATAGATAAATATGGAAGTCTTACGACTCATATAAATATATGATAGTTGCGGGTCTTCAACGAAATAATCAGAGAAGGTATTTTTCTCGATCTCACTATCCAGAAATAAATCCTATAAAAATCTTATGGGAACTATTGAAACGTCAAGACAGCAATAAATCATCACAAAATAAGAAGTGAAAAGAAAAGAAACCTTCCTCAGTTTGGCAGCATGATCAAGAAATCTAAAAGCTAGTGACATCTTGCATTAGCAGCTTGTCAAAACTTATTGAAGTTTCTCCGGGATGCTGTTCAATAACACTGTCTTTGTAAACTAACGTTAATTTATCCATTCTCATATACTTCATATAACTTTCTAGCTCTGTTAAATATAAAATGGAAAGGGGAAAAAAAGAATTAAGTACTTTATCAATATTAAAATTGCTGTAGTCTTTTTTCTGATTTCTTTAAAAAATGTAGCTTAATTAAGCTCTTTAAAAACGATAAAAATGGATAAAATAATTACATAATTGCTGTTTAAATTCATTTTATGCATTATTTTAAAAACAATTTTCGGAAAAAAATACTCTTAATATTTTTACATTAAAGATATCATAATTTATATATTTAGTGCTTTATATGTTACTTATATATAGCATTTTTTTTAAATAATGAATAGGTAATATTTGTGAGCTTCGATTATTTGTGCATTATTATATGCAATTTATGCGTTAAAAAATAAAGAAATTTAGGAAATGCAACTTTGTAACATTTAATAATGTTTCCGTTTAATTAACATACCGATATTACATAAATTATAATGCTACATTTATGTACAAATTTATGATATAATTTATAATTTTTATTACTTTTGTCGATTATATAGAATCTAACGAAGTCGGAAAATGCCTGTAAATGGATGTAAAGATTGCTAAAGAAGTGAACAATTCAAATCATGCGTCAAAAGCGACTCTCGTTTCACGTTTTACGAGCGATTAAAACTTGATTCGGCTGTTATTTCCGATTCGTAAGAGCGAAAAAATAAGACGACAATTAACGCCAACAACAGATTTTAACCAATAAACTGTCTGGCGTTAATCAATTGACAAAAGCTGAATCAACAATTCGCTAAATTCTCTCACACTGTAACTGTATTTTGCCGACTATGTGAATCGGCTTTAACGATTTTTGGTCCTTTAGGCCTAACTGCACGAACATTGACGCGCGGATAGTCAACAATTGTAATGTAATTCCATTCGTTTTTATTATTCATGAGGCTGTTGTTTTATAACAAACAAAAAAAAAGAAGGAAAAACTGTTACCATCATGATTTACCTTACGACGTCATTTACGTATTAGTACTAAGTAACTTAAAGGATTACATTTAACAATCTATTATAGACAAATTTTCGATTATCTCTTTAAATTCGTGGACGTTATCGCATTAAATTCCTTACCCAGTCTAAAACATCGATGATAATTCCAGAATTAATTATTAAAAATAAAAGATTAAAAATTGATACCTTGTTCCGCTCTAATGTCATTTTCAGGAAAGAAAGTTATAAATAACCCGAATAATTGATCGATTAATACTTCCGTTGTCGTCTGCTTTTAAAATTAACGAGATCCGGAAAATAAAAATTTCAGAAACAAATATTCGCTTTTTGGTAAAATAATAATTGTCAAACAACTAAAGTTATTAGTAAAAGCGAATAAAATACTAAAATTGACTTTTTAAAACTTCAAAAATTTCGATTTTACAAAAAAAAATTTATTTCCTTTTTTATATAACTAACGAGACTGGAAAATAAAACTTCAGAAAAAAAAACTTTTTAATGTAATAATAGTTATCGAAGAGTTAAAGTTATTAGTACAAAAGAATAAATACCAAAATCGACTTTTTTAAAGTTCAAAAGTTCGATTACAGAAGTTCGTCTGCTTTAGTTGCCAGCCATGATAAAACGGAGGCATTGACGTTCCTTTCTCCGGTCAGTAAATCTGGCTTTGATCCAAAGAAATGTTAGTTAAAGTTATTTGATTTATTTATTTATTTTTTGTTCTTTAACAGAAAAGGCACCTTCGGAAGTAACTTTTAAGGGAACAGAAATCTTGCAGTATGATCTAAGAGGAAGTGGAGGCGAGCCTATTGTGAGTACTAGTGAAGTGATATCTCTTTACTTCAAGACCAAACAGGCCACCGGTCTTCTATTTCATACGGGGAATGGAGACGATTTTCTCAATCTTTCCCTTCGAGGAGGTGGTCTGGTTGTTACTATACGTTTAGGTTCCGGTACCCTAGAAAGAATCGTTCGACCGGGAAAAATCCGCTTCGACGACAATCAATGGCATCAAGTAGTCATTAAACGACGCGTAAGAGAGGTTAGCCTAGTTTTCTTTTCTTTCTTCTTTTTATCTATATCAATTTTAAAATATATTTTTAATTCTAACTTTATAGATTACACCATCTACTGGCTTTTGCCACGTAAGTATTTACTGTATTAAATCTATTTTTGCAGCGCTTTTCATTTGGTAAATATCGGATAAATTCAGAAAAATAATCATGTTTGGTTCTTGAAAAATCCGTTAAGATTAAATTTTCTAATTATGATGTTTGGGTGAATAGAAATCAGTAAAAAATTATCATGTATAAACCATTCAGTTTTGCTTTGTTTATTAATCCACAACACTGATTTAAGCAATAAACTAATATATTAGAATATAGTACAACTAAAATTTTAATGTCATTCTAAGGATAAAATAGTTTAAACAAACTAAAAGTTTGATAAACAACTTTGAAAATTTATTCCAGCTCTTTGTATCAATAATAAAATAAAATAATCAGAGAGGGATTTAAGTATAATCCCCAACAAAAATATTTTGAATGAGTCTTACAAAGACTTGATGCGTGAAGCTTTCAAAACTATTAATTCCTGGAAATAATACACAAAAAGAAAATGAAAAGCACTGAAATTTCATCATAATCAATAATTTATTAAATTGAATTTTAACGATGATAATCTTTTGTTGTAGTTATCTCTGACTGTGGATGAAATCTATTCTGAAAGAGGTTCGACTGCTGGTAGTTTTGCTTTACTTTCCAGCAGTCAGATTTTTTTAGGTGGAATGGAATTTATTCCCTTTCTAAGAGGAAGAAATAACTTTGTTGGATGTCTGAGAAAGGTAACTTTTTTATTTTAATTCTAAAATATTTTCCGAAAAATTTAGAATGTTTATAAGTATATTTAAGTTTAATTGATGAGGATTTGTTACGAGATGAGAATTTTAATCCCATTTTCAAAATGCAGTTTTGTTATAAAAATGTTAATTAATCGATTCATTATATTCAGTAAGGATCAACAGAATTTTTAAGTCAAATTACCAAGTTTGATATCTAATTTTGTTTCCTTTTTTTTAAATAAAAGAATTTAAGATAAATTTATGTTATTAAAGTTTCAAAAATTGTAAGTTGATTATTTTTACATGCATAAGAAAATTCTTAAGCTGATGATATTAAATGAAATTTATCCAATTTTTTTTAAATTAATGGAACTTTATCCGTAATATCCACATATATTTTTTCCCTGAAGAATAAACCATACTTATTATTTATAAATGCGTTGATAATTTTATGAATATTTATCAAATTTTTTTTAATTGGAAAATATCAAAGTTTCATAAAAATTTGCTAAAGTAAAAGGAAAACTTGCTGCAACTCTTTTCCATCTTTCATATGTTAATTTATAACGTGATTAAATGGAAATGGTTTGCAAATACATCTGAGAAAGTAATACTTCAGTTTCTGAGTCAGCAATTTTATTTTTCGTTTTGAATAAAAGAACAATTGTAACCCTCCTCTTTCAGCCAAATCACTTGCTGAGCTACACGATTTAATGATAGTCTGTCTATATTAGATTCTCTTTCTGTGTTTGCTAATATATGTATTTGTCAACATTAACCTATATTTGTAAATATATATGCATTACAAATATTTATTTTATATATAAATATAATAAGTCACGTGATTATCATATTTTCATCAAATTATAAATTTCAAAAATTTGTTATTACAATACGATTTTCCTCTTTCTTTATTGAGTGTTTTTTAAGTAAAATAAATGATGTTTGCAGATAGTAAAAAATACTGAATCCAACTTTTTGTACTTTTCTAATTAAATATTTTCATAAGTTTTTCAAATACTGGTATTGTAATTTATCCGAGGTTACTTTCATCAAATGAACTAATGAAGTACGGTATTGTTGAATTATTGAGTTAAGAAAGTTTTTTGTCTTCGCTTTGTGTTTCTGAACCGATTTAAGGATTTAATACGATTTATTTTATTTGTTTAATCGGATATGCATGAGAATTAAGTTTCATTCGAAACATAAAAATTCATTTTGAAGATAAACAACAATACAAAAAAAAGGATACAGGCAAACTAGAAAGAAGATTAAATCAAAATAAAACACATTAGTAGTAAGAAACGTTAATAAATACAAAATTATTTTAAAAATTTAATTAATATACAGTATTTTAATTGATAAATTTATACAATAAACATAAATGACTTTAAAATTTTTTTTCTTTTGAAAGTTCGCATTGTTCATTGATTTAATAATATAAAATTAAATTCTGTCTATACGCTAATAAAATTAAATTATTGATTTAGCAAATAAATAACTAGCTTGATGCGATTTAATAAAATAAATGCAGAATTATACTGTATATAAAAATGATTCAAATACACAATTATTTTCTTTTTGAAGAACAATAAGAAAAATTTATTTTTTTACAAAAAATTATATTAAAAACATTTTCAGATTCAATATTTTTTTCTCAAGTTTCATGCTGTTATATCAGTGGTATCATAAAAAAATAAACTACTTTGCAAGAAATGCATATACTGATAATCACGTAATAAACATGTTCCATATAAATTCTTATCAACATCTATCAAATCAATAAATATACATTATCATTTGATATAGATTAAAGTTTAATCTTTTAAGAAAAGGAAACTCTTAATTGATTAATATAAAATTAATAAAGTAACTTCTAACAAACAACTGTATTATTTATTAGACGTAAATTAATAATTACTTCTAATAATATTATAGCAACTATTAATTTATTTTTAATAAAAATAATAATTGTGAAAATAATCTCGAATTTTATATGACATAAAAATAAATTTTTTATAAATAAATATGTTCTTTATATTTTTAAGAATATTTTCTTTAATTTGTTTCTAATAAATTTTCTCATTATAAAACGTAAATCAGTATGTGGAAAATTTTTAAGACTTTTTTACGTTGAAATTATTTTCTCATCGAGAAAACTGGAAAAATTCATCATATGTAACTTTACACCAAATGCATTTATCCGACATGACAGGAAAATATTATAAATAAATGTGATTTGACATTATTCTAATAGATTATTTCTATTTTTTAATCATAAATATGTACAGTTAAAAAGTAAATTGAAGAACAGGATACTTATATTCATCTTATGAAAGAAAAAGCGCAAGTAAAATGAAAACTTCATCAGCGAAGTTATATAATCATTATTTAAAAATCGTGTTTAAAAAATTTATAACAAGTTTTTTGTTGGCATAAGGAGTCATGTTTTCTTGTTAGCCGTAATTTTTTTTTAATTTACAAAGTGTAATAGTCTATTTTTAAAAAAAGTAATTTTCTGCAAAGGTGTTTTTTAACTCAATATTAATTTATATTCTTCGAATGCATAAATAGTAACGTTCATGTAGAAAGTATCCAAATATTATATTTTAGTTAATTCGATAGAAATCGCGAAACTTCGCTGTGATTTATGCCGCGATTTAAACAGACACGTGCCTTCCTATCGAACCAAATCTCTTTAGCTAAATAATCAAAGGTGTATTTAAATGGGAGGAGAGTTACAATTACTTCCTATTTATAAACAAGATCCACGTGTCTAACCCAAGAGAATTTTAAGTTAACTTGACAGTGATAAAGCTAGCTTTAAAATTTGCTTAACAATAAATCACGGAATTTTTTTGCTATCTGGTAAACAAATTTCAGGTTTTAAGATAATTTAAACGAACACTTCACACTTTTAGAATAATATAAATTATCCGTATTGCATTTTATTAAAGAATAAAAATCTATAAAGAGTATACGAGAACGAATGTATTGCAATTAAAACGAAACACGAAGAAAATTCTAATAATTTACGATGTTTAAAAGAAAATAAACGAAAATTTGATAAGGCTGACTTAAATGAAAATAAATTTGCCTACGTGTAATTCTCGAAGTAATCTTCGCGTACGATCGATAATGCGTGTCTTGCATGCGTAAAAAAATTCTTATCCAATATCAACATTATTCCAAACAGAATAATTCAGTAAATTATCACATAATATCTATAAATCTTTTTTGCTGATTTTCCATAAATGCATTTCGGGAACAGAATGCTTTCCATTATTTTATGAGTTCCTAATGGGAAAAGAATTGCTGCAATATCACAAAGGCAGATGATGGAATTTTTGTCGTCTTATTGAAAGTTACAAGAAATTTCATTTGTAGTTAATTGGGGCATATCGCTTTTTCTTAGTTATAATTCGATTATAATAATCATCGATATGAATTCCGTTTTTTTAATTGAAACTTAATAATATTCTTAAATAATGCAGATAATAATCAAATTAGCTTTCATTGAAAAAAAAATTTATTTCATACCGCATATAAACTAAAGCGTTTTCAAATAAATAAGAATTTAAACATTAAACGTTATTTTTTAACTCGAAAATCGAATTAATATCATTAATTTGGTTTTGCGTCTAACAATTCTAATTAACAAACTCGATGAGGTATTCGTTTAATAATGATTAACGAAAGAATTTCTAATCTAGGTTTTTTTTCGGTAACAAACTGATATAATTCTTATGCTTAATTATAATTAATTGGTTTAATAGCATCGAATAACTTCACATAATCTTTTTTCTCCCGATCTGGAATTTATAATGATTTCTTATCCAAAAAAAAAATAAAAAATACGAAAAATGCGAAGTTTTTGGAAGTTTACCGCAATGAAAAATTTGCTAACAAATCCATAGGGAGATCTTACGTAAAAATAGCAGAATATAATTTATAACAGGAAACATTCAGAAGATTGCATTCCGATTGAATTAATAAAATATGCAGGAATACATTTGCAGAAAATGTGTTTTTATGTTAGCAGTTGTATTAAACATTTAAATAAAGCAACTGTTGCATTAATATTTTCTTGAAAGAAGTTTAAACAATTTTTAATAACTAATATAATAGAATATGTTTGAATCCTTTTTAAAATTTTAAATTTAATATTAAAAAAAGAATATTATGATAATTAATTGTTATCTTTATTTAAGAACGTCTCCATTTTCTTTTCCCGTTTTATGTTTTTGACATTAAAAAAGAAAAAATTATATAAAAACTAACAGGAAATTTGAAAACATTGGAATGAAAAATTACTTTTTTTCCCCAAACTCTTCACTTTTCTATTAATTACAAGCATGTTTTTCTTTCGGTCGAATTATCTTTTGTTTTATTAATGATGCTTTCCTGTTCTTCATCACAATCATAGGAAGACAACTTGTGATTTTCTTTTTTATTCATAACATTTTGAGAAAAACCAATAAAATATAACAACATATTGGATCTAATACTTGAAAATATTGCTCCGATAACCACTACAAAAACAAAAATGCAAAAAAAAAATTGTTTTTTATTTTCATACGAACAATTGGGAATTCTTAGAATTTTAGCATATATTTAATCTAATTTTTCAAGCTTTATAAAAGTTAGTAATATTATAGTTGCACATGAATAAGTGTCATTATATTTTAGCAAATAAAATCTTATGTAGTAAAATAACACTTGACATTATCGACTGGGCTAGAGAAAAATTTGAAGATAAAATTTAGTAAATTTAATATAACGTAGTCATAACTAATGAGAATTTGCTTGCAAAAATTATAACAAGAGTAGAAATGCATTTGCAACAATATCTACCGAATTTTTAAATTAATCAATCTTTAATAACAAAATAAAATACGATAGTAGTATAGAATACTAAAGAAGTTTAATGCATATTTATATCTGGAAGGAATTACCATAAAAATTATATTAACGAATCATTGAATGCACTAATAGAAGGCTTATAAAAATGACACTGTGCTTTTTGGTGTAAGGTCACCTTCCAGGATCATTATGGGCAGTGCCAGTAGCAACCTCGCACTTGTATAAAATCGATGACCCACAGGAAACATGTATGAAAGAACATCAATTGAAATGTATCAGATACGACCATTCATATCACATTTCCACACACAAAAGTTAAAGTTTTCTTACGGTTCATGAAAAGAATTAGAGAATAAGTTGAAAAAACTACACACACTACACATATTCGGACATTGTGCCATCGGGCATCATATTTTTTCTTATTAGAAACCGTCGTAATAAAATGATACTGTTCAGGAAAGAAAGAAAAAAATACGGCAGTTTTTCATTGCAAAACAGAAATATTTTTATTATTAAAAGTTATGCAAATAGATTAGTATTTTAACAATGGAATTAAGAAAGTAAAGGAAGGATTAGTAAGGATTTCTAACAGTAAAGGATGTGTTGAAAACCAGATACTCTCTCGGAATCCTTGCCGATCGATACCTCGGGGCTAGAATTATTATCTTGAGTCAGGATAGTGATGTTTTAAATTCATTACAAGAACGAAAAATCGAAATAAAGAAAACATATTAAAATCCTGGAAACTTATGCTTAAGATTAAATCAAAATTTCTCAGCATTAAGAAATAATTGTTTAATTTAATATCTATCTTAATTGTGTTTGCATTTATTTTCTACAAAATTTGCTATAATTAGTTGTAATTATATTAAAACAATTGTAATAACTTCTGGATTATGAGTTACCTATAGATCCTAAATAAAGATAAATCATGAACAAAAATAGTTTTTAGTTATATATCTAGTGATATTAATAGTGATACAAAGGAAAACGAGAAATTTGAAGCTTATCAGAAGCATTGAAAGGAAACAAACAGCAACTTAATACTATTGTTTCCTACAGCATCATATAAATTTACGAAATTTATATATGATAAATTTCGTAAATTTATATGATGATCTGTTCAATTCACGAATATTCATGCATATGGCATGAATATTCGTGAATTGAACAGGAAAGTTGGTAGAGATCCAAATCGTGCATTCTTTATCTGGTGTTTTAGTAAAAGTTCAAATTTGAATATGAATTTTTATTCTGGATCCGTTTATCACAAAAGTTTCACAGAATGATCCAATCTTTACTGATATGAAAGAAAAATCTATTATTTTCTTTTTAATCAGAAAATATATTTTAATGATAAAAATCAACTTTTAAATCAGAATATCGTTCATTTTATAATAAAACTGACCTTACTTATCTTGAATGGTCCCAGTTTGTTTTCAATTACTGACAATGCAAATTTAAATGTCAATCCCACATTCAAAAAGCAATCCGTAATAGAAATACAGTATTGTATTTGTTTATACAATAGTAAGAAAGTATTTGAAGATTAACTGTGACTCTGATGAATTTTTATTGAAGATGAAAGAATAAAGAAAACGAAAACTGTTAAAATAATAATAATAAATTTATTTTCACAATACTGCGAAGATAATTATTTGTATATAATATTATTACTGTATAATATAAATTCTCCGAAATTTAACTTGGAAGTATGATAAAGTGTATAAAAATATTATACACTTTATCACTGTATAATTTGCACAAAAATATTATTTAATTATACAAATATTCTCATAATGTGATATAAATTGAATAATTTAAATTGAATATTAATTGAATAATTTTGTGTCAAATAATCAATGTTATACGTATATTGTATTAAAGAATTTTGCCAAATTTTTTTTATTTTAGCAATATTTTATACAAGTTTTAACAATCTGTCAGCAAAATATCTGTTTTTGATTCGTTATACTGTTTAAACAAAAGTGTTTTTTTTTGTTTTGTTTTTTGTGTCGCTATTTGTCTTATTTTTATTAACATTTCGACTAATCATCTCCGTGTCATAAGAATAGAAAAATTCGTTATGTTCAATGATCTCTGTGCAACTTTTTTTAATAATGTATTTTAAAAACTTTTTTCCCCTATTATAAAAGGCATTTAATGTTAATTCGAACTAAACATATTTGTTTAATATTTAATTCGAAATGTATCTTACACAAATAAAATGCATATCTTTTTTTTATAGAAATAAGATTGTTGAAAAAAATTCTCACGAATACTTATATTTGATTTGCATTTCTTTCATTTTCTTTTGGACCCCGAGGGAAAGTTTCTCGCTTTATTCCTTTTCCTAAACAAATGACTGCTCTATTAGATAAATCATACTTTAGCAAATTCTTTCTTTTAATAATAATTTGTATTATTGAACAAATTCTAATAATTGTTTCAAAGATTTTCTTTTAATAATCTCTTTTTTGATGTATATGAACACGCGATATATTTTTTTATTTTAAAACAAATAACGTAATTAAGTTAGAAACTGCATTTTTTTTTTTTTTTTAATAGACTACGTATACAGTTGCTATTATCCAAACTGAAGAAAATTAATAGCTTTTCTATAATCTTAATCAAGATAAAAAAAAAAAACAGATTATTGTAGAAAAAGAAGCTGTAATGAACAATTGAGTTTGACTAGCTAGTTGACGAATGGAATCTGATAATCGATCGTGCAAGATTTTTATATCTTGTACTTTTTTCATTCTCCGGATTTATCTAGCTTCGGAATGTTGTTCGGGCAAAACTGACTAGTTGTAACTTCATCTCTGAATTTTTTTTTCTTTTGTAACAGTAATCTATCAAAATTAGATAGAGAGCGCGACTTTAGTTGTTCCTTATAGTAATTAATAATTTAAGGTACCGTATTCATTATCACATATATCCTGCAGGGACGCATTCACGAAGTCTTATTATGATGATCTTGAGGGCCTCTTAATTATATCATGCCTCATTAAGTATGCCCTCATATCCCGCATAACAAGATTTAACGAATAATATACTCTCAAACGTCAAAATGTATGATTTAAAAGCATCGAGACAATATGAAAAAAATAATAATAAATTGATGTAGCATCGGCTGGAAAATATTACAGAAAATGTGTTCTATAATATCTAAAACAGATGGAATGAATTAAATAAGTATATAAAAAAAATAGAAAGGTTTCTTGAAAGAGATGTACTGAGAAAAGCAATAAAATATATCATTTTAAATATGAAATACATAAAAGTCAGAAAGATGTTGAAAGAATAAGATGTAACTTCATCAAAGATTTACAGACTGACTCGAAAATCGATATCGGATATTTTACTGATATTAGAGAGAATTATTAATTATTTTCTTGACGTGAAGCAAAAATAAAAGTTATATGAGGAATCAAAATAAAGATTTTTCTCTTCACTTTGTAGGATCTATTCTTAAGTAACTAATTTGTTGTAAAAATAAAGGAACAGCAGGAAGAAGAGAAAAATCGAAAATGTCTCGACTTAACTACTCAAATTCATTGAATGTGTTTTTATTGCCTTGATTACATGTTATTCTACAGTCTACAGTAGATCTCCAAAATACAGTATATAAATTTTAACATGAATTTATTTTTTTAGAAATCAAAATGTAAAATACATACATTTAAATTGAATAATATATATGCTGTATTTTAATTTATATATCTTTTTACTGTCTTCATTTTTTTAATAATTTTTTCCCAGATGCTCAATTGTTCACGATTATTGAAAACGATAAATATGCTTTTTAATGTAAATTTATTTTAATGTGCAATATTAAAATTTACATTTAGGCAGCGTTATCGTTTCTATTATTACGAACAATTGACATCTAGAAAAAAAAATTATTATTAAAAAAATGAAGACAGTAAAAGAGGTGTGAGATTTCATCCGTGATGGATATTTGTTGGAAATGTAAGAGATAAAGAAAGAAAATGCTCAAGAAGAAGATCATAAAATTCAAAACTTTAATCCCTTTGAGATCCCTTATTCGTCTTTCGATGTATAATATTTGATGTAGACATTATATTTCCCACTAGATACATGACAAAAGAAACTTTTCCACTTTATAATACATGATTGTTTTTATTATATATATATATATATACATTTTTTTTATTATTTAGTATATGTCTAGAAATTAATTTATTATTTGGTAAGTTACAAACTATTTAATCAAAATTTAATCCGTTTAAAATTGTTGTTCTCAATATGTAACTTGCTTAATTAAAATTCGGTCATATTAAACAGAATGTGTATATATAAACTTATTACATCTGTCTTAATTATTAAATTTAGATTAAAACTCGAGTTTCTTCTACGAACGAAACAAAATGATTTTAATTATAATAATTTTTTTTTTCTTCTAACTTTTTTCAGGTCGAGTTTCTAGCTGACAGCATAAATTTAGATTTAATAGAAATGGCGAAAAGTAACAATAAATTAGTTCAACATCACGGAAGTGTCCATTATTACTGTCAAGAAGTAGAAGCTTCTGATCCAATCACATTCACTACCAAAGAATCTTTTCTAGTAAGTTTAATTAAGTACTTTCTTATTTTCATCGAAAACATTTTGAATGTGATTAACATGTCAGTATAATGATCTAATTTAGAAATTTTTAATTATGTTACATTACATGATTGATTTTTTTCTCTTAACTTTATTTCGAATATCGATTTATTTTCTGTCCTCATAGCTGATAAAATTTAATTTTCAATAAAATATGTATGCGTGCTCTTAAACTAAACAATTTTATATATATTACACACACACACATATATATATATATCCGGTTTAAGAGTAACTTTTGATACATGACGTTTTCTCTCGATTAGAGTCTCTTGCGATTTCTTCCCATTTATGGTAACTCCCTAGAGCATCTTATCTGACATTATAATCTTCTATTATGTTGAAGTGAAAGTTTTTTCCAAACTAATCATTGCTTTACTTCGTCATTTAAAAACAAGGCAATAACAGTAATTCAAAAAATCGTCGAGAAAAAAATTGTGGTAATGATCACTATTTCTAAATAATATAAGAATATTGAGACGAAATAACATTATTTTAATTAGAACCATTAATTAAGATAAAGAGAATAAAAAAAAGAAAGCTGTAGAATTATTTTTGTTCATTTTTTTTCCGTTTTTGAATGGCAATAAAATATATATTT
>AYEL01067534.1:0-16942 GCA_000484575.1 Olivierus martensii
TATATATAAACTTCTACCAAGCATGTCGGATTTTTATGTCAATTTAAAAACTTGTGTTTCTCTCTATATAGAAAAGAACGTTTGATACTGAAAACCATTTTCGTAATATTTTATCTTATTGTGGAATTCTAAAATCTGAATCGATAATAATAAAAAAATGTTAACAAAATGTCCTTTTTACAAATAGAAATGATATACTGCGGTCATTGTGTTGTTCAATGATACCATACATTTCGCCATGTTAAAATTTTACATTAATGACATGTGGAATGTCTGAAAATAAACTCTATCCATCAATCATGAAGAAAGTTTTCAATTTTAGGAAAAATATACAAAAAAAAAATCGTTTAATTCGTTAACTTTTATGAATTTATTATTAGACTGTTTTGTTTTACTTATAAATTTTTGATTATTATCTTTCGTTTCATTTTTTTTTTCTTATACAGTGTTTATTTATTCTACTCATAACTCATTTAATAAAAGTAAATCTGCTTTGTTTTTGCGAAATTAAAATTGGAGTTTCTTGATTTAAATTATTCTTATTATCATATAAACAATTTGTGCAAGAAATAAAATTTTACGATTTAATTTATGCATTAATTTTCGCATCGTCAACATCATGAAAAAAATAAATAAACAAACAAATTCCCTCACAAGTTTTATTTTTGTTAATTAAAACTAGATTAAAATAAATTTATAACCGAATAAAATTTAAAAATAGTAAAATATGTTTATTTTTATTTTAAAAAACAAAATACTGAAAAACTAAATAAAAACTAATCAATATTCTTTATTTAGGAAGCGAAAAATATTTTTACTTGCGTTAAGACAAATTGTGTTTGCCATCATTCTAGTCGTGACTATTTCTTCATCTTGATATATGAAGAAATTATTTTAATATCATCTTCAAAATATTTAAATAAATAAATATAAAAACTGTATAAAAAAAACTCGTACGTTTTATTTTATGGATGACGAATGGTAAATATTTAATAAATAACTGTAACGCTTAAATTTTTAATGAATATCTTTACTAAATTACAAGACGACGATTGCAAAATTCAATCAGGATGAATAATTAATAGCAAAGTATTGATTCGTAGAAATTAATAATAAATTATTAGAGATAGAGCATTTAAATAGAATTTATTTAATCAAAACTAATCGGAACTTCAATAATTAGAATATGTACAAGAAAAGTTTTTATATTGTATATTATAAAAAATAATAGTAATTTATTATTTTAAATATATTTTCCTCACGCATACATATTTGAATCTGTTTTGTAGAATGTATAAAAATATATCTACATACATACATAATTATGTAAAATATTTACATAAAATTGTTTATATTGATATATAAAAATACTTAAATATATACTGCCAACTGTTCTTTTGTACGTTTTTAAATATATTTTATGAACATACTCTTCATAAAAGAGTATGTTAGAAAATTTTATGTTTACAGTATTTGTTTGTACATTTAAACAATTTTAATTTCAGCTAAATCTAAATAACGATTACAATGCAGAGATTATATTTACTTCGAAACTTAATGGTTTTAAACAACTAATTTATAACATGTTAAAAGTTTCTTAATTTAACAGGATGATTATAAAAGTGATAAAGAAATTTTTTCAAAAAAAAGTACATAAATTTTAGTGTCTCATTTAATTGTAATTTGATAGTACAAATGACGCTCTTTAATTCTCTATTAGCGGATAATTGAATATCAACAGTTTAGTACACACACCAAGTCTCTTCTGAACAATCTCCATCTGCCCCTCGCGTGAATGTACTTTTAAATAGCATTTCGCTCAATTTTTCTCCAACACTAACGAATCAGAATGGTTTCTGAAAATCTATACAGTCAAAAATTTTATAGATATTTCGTCGATATCATATTTTCCGCTTATAAAAAAAAATTTGTTTAATTTTATCGAAACGTGTCTGTAACTTTTATATAGTAAGAATATTGAAATACTAAGATGCGAAATGAATACATTTTAGATTTTAATAAATATTCAGAAATTCTGCAACGTTGTTTATCGTACTTTATTGACTGCAGGAGAAAATCTCGTTTTGAAAATATTCGATCGAAATTATACCTAAGGAAATTTGACTCTCTACGAGATTTACTGCTTTATTACACATACAGTAGAGTGCTAAAGTAATATTCGCAAATTGGGAAGGAATGTTGTATGCACATTCTATTGCTTATGTAGTGTATATCAAGCAAAAATTCAGAATACAAAATAGTATGGATGGAAGTAGCAGCATATGGATAGCTGATTTGAATTTTAAGTTTGGGATTCAAATTCCATCATGAGTCTGGAATTTATCAGCTCTTATCTGTTGTAGAACATGTTTTCTATCGATACGTGATGTCCATTGTAGATTGAAATGCATAATGTGATATATAATGCGTTGAGATATGTCATTAGAATTTTCATAACATCTAAATTAACCTTAAGCCAATTTCGATACTTTTGAACTTCAAGCAGTTTTTACCGAAGAAAATTCGAAGTTTAATAAACTAATAACTCACCAAAATCCTTCTAAATAATCAGCATAAGTTTCTCCCTCATTTACTTTACATTCTTTCTAAAATATAAAAATCAGTTTTCAGTTCTGTAAAAAAAGAAAAAATATACGGCAAATATTCGCAAATATTTTATGGAAGTATTTTGGAATATTTTCGATAAAATGGCAATTTCTAGAAAGAAATATTCCAGGTATGCTAGAACTAAATTTTATATTCAGTCTATATTTGTCCAGTTTTATGTAAATGAATCCATATTGTTCCAAAAGAGAACGGAAATATACGAAATAGTCACGAATTTCACTTCATTGTTTATGGAATTGGAAATTGGACTATGTCTAACGCCAAATAATGATAATCCAACAGTTAATGATAAACAATAAAACAAATCCATTCAAAATTTAACCTATTTTAGGGAATATTTATTTTGGTATCCGTACGAAAATAAAAGAAAACAAAAATTCCATTCTCGATTTTTATTGCTCTCTTGGCTGGAAAAATATAATGCAAAGTATAAAACGGAAACAGATGTTCTATATTCAAGAAGCATCATATCTTTTTCTCTCAATTTTTTTTTTTTTTTTTAATTTAGAAACGAACGATTTTTATAAAAGTTCTTTAGAAATATTTATTATAATAGTTCAGTTTCTCTTTTAACTTATGAAAATTGTAGTTAATCTACTGATTTTAAATTAAGATTTAAGTTACTCGGGTGTATAAATTATAATTAGGATAAATTGCACTAATGTTTTCGAATTTATGATTTTGGTAATAAATAGTATTAAGAATTAACATTTAATAAATAACTTGCATGAATAGAATTATGAAGTTCGGAATGGTATTGTTATTATTGTCATTATTTTCATTTTTAGAAATAATGCTCTCTTTTTTTTGTGCAATATGAACGTGTCGCTGTCAAGATAATTTATGAGATAGTGCTAACTTTGGCATGTTAACTACAGATAAAACAGTTGATTTCTGTAAAATATTGACCCTCCATATATATATATATATATCGAAATTCAAGAAGATATTTTGAATTTGAATGTATCTTCTTTTTCCATAAAATCTTTCTTGTTAAATCCTATCGAATCTCATAACGTCCATCTGTCTTCGTTTCGGAGTCGGTACTGTTTCAAGATACATAATGCAATGTAAATTATAATGTATCTGAGAAGTTCCATCTTGGAAAACATCCAACTGATTTCAATATATGATTTTGATTAAAAATATGCAGATTATACATTTATTTTGTTTTCATTTTAAGTAATTTTAAAATTATTTCTGCGTTACAAACTGATTTACAAAATACTACTGCAGTATTATTTTATTTTTTTATCTGGCGAAGCGAAATCTCTAGCAGTGGTGATAGTGAATGATTGAACGGTAACGTGTCGATGCATCATCATAAAGGCCATTTTTGACATTTTCTTTATACCATTTATTTTTATTGTCAGAAAGGTTGATGTTAGAAAGCAAAAATACAAAGGTAAGAGATACAATTGACATTCGGCAACTTATCGTCTTAATAAATGTTTGTTTATCCCGTGACAGGTTCGTGATTTATGCACTAATCTTTAGATACTCCATCATACAAAATTGAGTCTTTTAATTAATGTTATTTACCAATTTAATAGCATCTGTAGTCATAATTATATCAGTAAAATTTTAAACGATCTTAAAAGTTAGTTAGCTTTTATAAAAGGCAGCATGTTTTACGAAAAGTTTGCAATAAACTATTTCTGATGCTCGTTTGCTTTTTCAAGCATTCCACTTCTAACAGATTCTACAGAGAAAAAGGAAGAAGGGGAAAAAAATTTTAAAGTTTGTTAAAATTCTCTTTAGATAATGAATATTAACGCATGACTGAAACAGCTACTTGCTGAATATAAATAGATAATAACAAGCTTCTCTTTTTTTATTGCTTTAAGAGTAATATTTCATCTCTGAAAATGTTTATAAGCTTCATGAAAATTTATTTTAAAAAAGGGAAATATTTTCGTACATCACTCGAGGCAAATAATTATAATATAGTAATTGCTTTGTTTAGGAAAGAATTTTTACGCTGCTTACCTTAAGAAGTCTCTACAATTTTAGTAATTATTTAACATTCTTGTTTTTTATTTTTAGCGGTTGAGTTTTCTTTTTCAGCAATTAATTTAATCGGATTGTAAAATAATTTTATTAATTAATTAAATATTTTGAATTTTTTCAAATGTTCAAAAACGGATTTTTTCCGTTAAAGAACAGATAAAAGCTTTATATAAAAACATGTACAATATAATATTACTTAATATGTCAGTCATGTCGATAGTTTCTCACTTATCCATTGATATGATTTTCCTAGATTCTGTAGTTGCCAGGTTACGGAGATAGTCTCTTTCTTCTTGATATATGTCAATATGTGAATGTCAAATACTTTGATAGCAAGTCTTCTGTTGTTTTTCTCTGTCAATAGGCTTTTCTCTGTATGTTCTCTCTTCTAAATATTTTTTCCAAAAAATAAATGGAATATTTTTTCTCTCTCTCTGTCTTTTCAACTCTACTGAACAATTTTTAGGAGTAGAAATGGCCAAATAGCTCGTTCACAGAACTTCAAAATGATTTTGTCAATATTGAAATGATTAAATTCGATCGAAACTTGGAGTCGTTTTAAAGTCTACATTAATTTTTTAAGTCTGGATTTTTAGATTCTTTAAAATTTTAAAAACAATTCTTAACTTAGTAAACAAATTAATTATTTTTTCATAGCTTATATTTACGTGATTAATTCTTATCAAGTTGATTAATCTGAAAATTTTGTTTACAAAACAGTGCTGCTAAATTAAAATTATGGTATCTTATACGATCGTATTCACTTTAATCTTATGATCGCATAATATAACATTCAAAATTATGAAAATATACAATATCCATTTTGTCTTTGGATAATTAATTTCGTCATAATAAATATCTTTAATGCATTTTTCTTAAAATAACAATCGAGAAGCTAAGTAACGAAGTTTCTTTATTTAATTTTACGAAGGAAAGATAACATTATAGAAGTTCGTTCTTATTATTTAAAGTAATTATTTCTTCCTTTCATGAATTAATCTTCTCTTCTTTTGTTGCTCGTTCGTTAGTCTATTAATGATTTATTTTTTTGCTCTTAATTATAATAGGCTCAAGTGAAGTATGAAGTTTCTAAAACAGTTTCACATTATGAATTTCCTACTGAAAAAAAAAGACTTCATTCTTTTCTCAGTATTCAGTAAATGCATCTTTGTTATTCAAAGAAATTTTGCCTTATCGTATAACATAAGTTGTTGCTGTATAAGTTATGATATAGTTACTGTAATGAATTAGGGATGGCATGTCAATCATCCCGAAAGGTTACGTTCAGATATCGAATGGTTATCAATTTTCTGTCGCAACGAATGAAAGTCGTCAATAGAGAAAGCTTTAATAGATCGTAATGCTATTAGCCGCTGTCACAAGTTCGAACAAAAAAATATATATAACAAAACGCTTCAATCGCTTTTGTTAATGCACCCATGCCGAATCGAAAAGCGCTTTATTGTATAAGATAATTACACCTAAGAGACATTTCTTTTCACCTATTCGTGATGGATATTCTTAATCATCTGCAGCCATTTTCTAACCAATACAATGCAAACGAAAATGCTTAAGATAGTGATAAATCGCCAGTTGCATTAATTCTAACGTCATTAAAATTCTATCGCCACTTAATCTAAGATCTCTATTGTATCAATGACGAATGATATATTGTCGTATTAAAAGAATTGTGATTGAAGATCAATACCAAATCGTCTCTAGATCTTGAAACACGTAACTAACGAACCGTTTACCAAATTGAATCATCTCTATAGCATAATAGTCATCCGATGAATATATTTAATAATGCATATATATATAATATCGGAAACCGATTAAATTAACGAATAATTATTTCCATCATAACTGTTTTTAAAATATTAAATAAGGTTAGATAATCGAAATAAAAATTTTATATATAATTCCGAAATTGTTTCGGTAGACAGGATCCACCCATTCTTTATAACGTTATTATCTCTAGAATAATTTTTCCCATGAAGTAATTCGATTAAATTTAATTTAATCATATTTTGCGTAAACAAAGCAATTTCTGAAACTATTCTGTTTCCTTATTTATTTATTTTTTTTTTATTTGTTCCCGTTATTAGTAAAATATTGAATTTTAGAAAATTGCTCTGAGAAAAATACATACATTATATCATTTTCTAAATTTGTAGGAATTATATCATTTCAGTTTTTTTAGTATTATTATTTTTTTTTCATTTAAATAAATTATACCGAAAGTGCATTTTTGTATACCACGCCCTTCAGTTTGTTCCCATAACTCTCAATTACAATTTTTCTTTCGAATCGCTTTCTCGGTTTTTAATCAAATTTATTAAAATGAATATGTTTCTTTCGTTTTCGTTTTTTTTTTTTCTCCCTTCTTAGAATAAATAAATTGCAATTTTGATCCTGATCACTCGATATCGCCTCTAAATTCCAGAAAAGAAAGAAAGAAAAATATATACTTCGCTCAAACCAGCTGTTTATCGCTTCTCTCCAAAATTGGCAAAATTGCTTTTAGTTTTTTTTTTCTCAGTCGATAAGCATGCAAAATGATTTTTTTCCCTTTTATTTTTTTTTCCAAACGTATCATTTTAAATTCAACAACACGAAAGATATTTAGGGTTTTTTTTCTATCCCAGATTTGCTAGGCCTTTTCCACGAGGAAAATGACCTTTAACTGTTAAAATAATGCAGCAGACCCCGCCCATTATACAGTCGTGCCTGAAGAATAATTCCCCCCCTCTTTATTTTTCTAATGTTCTGCCTATCCTACTCAATAATTCATTAACAAAAAGTTCTGCGTCGTCGACCACAACTCATCATTCATAATGACATTATTTTGTCGTTACCCATTTTGCGAAAATTTTTCAAAATTTTAACACTCCTTAACGTGCGAAAAATTCCCCGACGAAATATGTTAACTTATGTGACACATCCGATTTCCACTTTTTAAAAACATTAACGTTTTAATAAATATTTTACTCGAATGGGCCATAATTGTTATAAGTTCAGGATGGATATTACTCTCTTTGTCCATTATGCAGAACCGCCTCTAATATGTTACAAATTATTATAGCATATCAAAACATTGATAAGGTATGCACAATTTATTATGTCACGGAGTCTCTGAAGGATACCGCATGTAAATATAGTGCAATTTAACGAAATAACCTGGAATATTAATAAGGAACTTGCGTGAAAAACACTTCCTTCATAAACGACTTCTCTTTTTTTCATGTCACTTAAGTGAATTTTTCTAATGCCATAAATTGTTTCGATTCTTTTATATTGTAAATTATCAATGTGTCTCTCGTTTGTTAGGTTAATTCAAACCTCTAACTTAAATTTTATTATTTTATCATCGTAATCCATATAAAATATTGGAATTAATTAATTTTTAACGTATTTTAATCTCTATCCTAACTTAGTTTGTGTAAATAAATTGCACAGTTTTTAATTTAAAGAGGGGCAAGGACGAATGAGTAAAGTTTATTATGAGCATTTGCATATAAATTACTTCAGACTAAAAATAACAAATTTTGCAATTCGTTATTGTAACGAAGTCATAAAATAATAAAAAACTAGAATTTAAAAATTTTTTCATCAAATCAACGTATTTTTTTTCGTTTTTTTTTTTTGCGTAATGCTCACAAATCTGTTTTGTTTCCGAAATAAAATATCATTATTATTATTATTGACATCTATCATATTTGTATTTTTATTTTATTTATAAACTACGGTCAAATAGCAAAATATAGTTAATTATTTAAAATCACGCAATTTTTATCGACATTCTCTCTAGATTATGTAGTTGTATCACGCACCGGTACCTTTTGACTTGTGGACATTAAACTACTTTTTATATCTTCTGCAACTTGAAAATTATGAGTGGGCCTAGAGGTGTCAAAGAAAGTCGACTCCAGAACTCTAGAAAATAAGATATGATATACAGTACAGCTCCGCGAAAATCTCAACAAAAGATATTAAATTCGATAGCAATATCTGAAAGCATTTTATGAAACCTGAAAGAAAAATATATCTTGCATTATAGAAAGACACACTTGTAATATATATAAAAATATACTAAAATATTAAACAGAAAATATAATTTGATTTTTAAAATTTTTATATATTTTTTTTACGATTGAATCGAAATTACTGCATACAGTCATATTAATTGTTTATTTTTGAATGAACTATTTTATTTATGTTGTGAAAATTAGCGACGTTGTTGCTGCGATATAATTTATTACTTACAAAAACAGAAATTATTGATTAGTTACACAACTACAAACAAAAATTCTTAACAAGTTAAGGAATTCAAACAAAAACTTTCTGATAAAATATGTAGAAATAAATGCAATACAAGAATACATAAAACAATAAGATCTAAACAGAATAACAAACTTAAAGCCAGTGTAAAAGATTTAGAATGCTTATAATTTTTTTCTTTTTTTTTAAATTATTCAAATGTGCTAGTTTTTCTTCTATATATATATATATTTTCCGAATATTTTTATGGTTTGTTCATTTTTTCGTCCGTCTGCTTTTCTATATAGGTAGCAGTTTTTCTTTCAAAAATTTTCTAAAACATGAATATTTTCTTTAATCTGAAATTTCGTTTCAAAAGAAAAAAATGTGTATATAAATTTTTTCTTTTCTTTAACTGATATTGCAACTGAAATTTCTTAAAAGTTTTCTCTGAAATCAAATTAAACTGTAGCGAGACTTTCGAAATCAATAAAGAAAATAAGTAATAATTAATTTTATTGGTTAAATACTTATCCGGTGATATCTCGTTCGTAGAATATCAAATATTTATCTTCCTTTCATTTAATTATTAAACGAGTCAATCCGTCTAGATTGAATATGAAGTTAATATTTAAAGAATGATTTCTAATTAAAAATATGTCTGTTTTATTAAAATTTTATATTACCGTTTGCCATGTTCGTGTCCTTTTCATATTACTATTTTAAGTAATCCTGTGTGTCCGTTTATTTCGTTAACATCGCTTCTTTTTATTTTGTCGATGGTAACAGCAGACAGATATTTTTACTGTGAGCAATTTTATAATTGTTTTTTTACTTTCTGTTGTACAAAAATCTCTTAATAACTAACTTTTTTCATTGCTAAATATTTATTTTCATACTTTGCAGATATCAGCATAATATATTTAACCAATGCTTACGTTATAAAAATTGATTGTTTTGTTTAACATTATTCGCATTTCGAAACAGAATTTTAATCTTTTTTAAATTCTTAATTCAGTCTTCTAAATTTAACATTGTAAAACTTTATCCGAAACTGTTTGCCGTTTTAAGCAGATAATAAAGGATATTATTATAATATTGTAACATGTACAAGCTTTTCTAAATCGAACATTAATGCATTAGCGAATTAATCAAACTTCTGATCAATTTTGATAACACTCTAATGCATAACTATCACAAATTATAGGTACAAATTACACACAAACACTGTCTAGAATATATTATAGATCCTGTTTAAATCATACAGAAGGTTTTATTACTTTAATATGCATAATTTTCTCCAAATTTAAAATTAAACTTGCTTGATTTGTAGATATTTTATACGTTTCAATAGTAGTTGATATGCATTTTTGAAATTTTGGCAATTAATCACATTATTGCGCCAACTACTACTGGTAGTTCACTCGTTCGTAACGACCACACCTATCTCAGTTAATGGAAAAAAAATTTTTTTTTCTTTTCTTTGTAATGCCGAAGATAAAAGTAGGAATTGAAGTATATACTGCTGAATTTTTTATTTAAAAAAAAAACAAATAGTTATTCCTAAAAAATTCTTTCGAAAATATAAAATGATAGTTATTTATTGATTATTGGCAAGGAAAACCTCTACAACTTTCATCCAAAGTCTATTTTATCTCTTTTTTTTCTGTTTATCCTCTTTATTTATTCCAATTTTCTAATGCGAGTTTCGAAAAACTTCATTGAAATTCTTGAAATACGACACTAAAAGTAGCATTTAGTCGTTATAAAAAATCTCGACTTACTAAAAGTCAGAAACAAAAAAAAGTATTATAGTATTTGCTTTGTAAAAGTTGCATACGACGTCAGTACTCTGCATTTAGTACATATCTACTCCAATCTCTTCTGGGTTCAATCGAAGTACTGTATTGGTTTTCAAAACAGTTCGATCCCGTCAGAAACGGAAATAGAATTGACGAAATTCGATAAGAGAAATTTATATATATAAGATCGGAAGAGCGGTTCAGCAGGAATGCCGAGACCGATATCGTATATAATATACTTAACCAATGCTTACGTTATAAAAATTGATTGTTTTGTTTAACATTTTTCGCATTTCGAAACAGAATTTTAATCTTTTTTAAATTCTTAATTCAGTCTTCTAAATTTAACATTGTAAAACTTTATGCGAGCCCAGTCATTCAATTAATTCTTTGAAGTATCCGAAAAAAATCGAATTTCGCAGATTCCTCTTTCGTTAACATTCGATTTCATTATTCTAAATCCGATTTTGTTCGCATGTCAATAAATGTTTCCAATTTCCAATTCGACAGGCGAAAAATACTTTTTATTATGTTAGTGTTGATGTATAGCTAGGCCCACAGGCATGATTCTATGTTACATTTCACATTTCTCCTCTTCATAAAGACTAAGCTATCTTATAGACGTCATTTAGACACATCGCGAGTTTAGAACATAAAATGTATTTTATGACATTTCAACTCAACATCATTTAATATTAAATAAAAATGAAAGATTTGTAAAAAAAAGTTGAAAAATTCTCTCTTGAAATTCATTTGATAACGATAACGAGATGATTAAAATGAACTAATCAGAATAAATGTAATTCATCAATATCAAAATTAATTCGTTGTTTTCTCGTATTTTAATGTTTTTAAATTCGTCTAAGAGGATTTTTTCGAACCATGCTGTATGTTAAAATCTACTCCAAGGACAGTTTTGGAAGGTCGATAATAATGTTATAGCAGCCTATCTTACTAAAAACGCAATAATGGATTTTTCACGCTGTCTTTTCTGATTGATAACGTTCGAAACGGTTATTTATTATTATCTAATTTTATCGATAACAATACAATAAAAAGAAGAAATTGCATAAAAAAAAAACAAAACACAAAATGTCATGAATTATTCTTTTTCTAAGTCTGTTTTATTAAATTTCAAACAGACGTGTGTTCTATGTGTTACTTTTTTCGAATAATCGAATCGACTAACTCGGTAATCTTTCTTATAAAAAGAATTCTCTAACGTTCAGTTTGGAACAAAATTTCTTATTTTGGCTATAAAGTCGACTCTTTTTTTTTCTTATATTATTATTTTCGCTTTGAGCAATTTCGAACGTATCTCTTCAAGATAAATAACTCCAAACTATTGCATAATATTAAAGTGAATTACATTTTCATAAATAGTAAACAGCCATTAACTGGCTACTGGAATGAATAAGGAACAAATTTTTCAACTCACTCTTAGAATCTATCTGTGTGTGTCAATGTTATCTAAACGTTCTATTTATGCAGTTTATCGTCTATTATCAGTAACTCGAATTTGATATTCGCCATTGCTAGTTTTTATGAGAGGATTCTTTTATCAACGAGACGATTTCCGTTGTTATCCTGAAACTTTTGTTGAGAGAACATAACGTATTTCCTCTTCTTTATTGCTAATTCATATTTTATATATTCAAAACTAGAATGAATTCTTTTAAAATAAATATATATATATATATATATGAATTGTAAATGAACAATAGATCTTCGTTTATAGTTTAAATCTGAAACCAAATTATGCCAAGGAGTGCTCTGTTATAATTATATATTATTAATAATTTGTTTAAATTATATTAATTGGAATGAATTCGTGACTAATTGCAGCATTAATTTAACATTCACATGTTAAGAAAATAACATTACAATACCGTTTTACTGTACTTTAAAATTATATGTATGTTTTCGTATTCTACTTTGATTAAAATAATTTTATCCGCGACAGGAAATTTAGAAAATTATTGACAGACTTCGCGTGAGAATAGAAACTGTTAGATGTGTTATTTTAAACAAAAAAAAAAAACCTTTACTTTCGGAAGAAAACTGGAAAATTATATTTTTCTTTGCTCTGTTAGGGTTTTATGCAGTTTCGAAATTTCACAATAGGTTATATGGAGGCAATATTGATGGAATACCCATCACCAGCTGCCAGGTCCGTCGTGATATGGTGGATTGAAGAGGAGGAGGGATAGGGGATCAACAAGAATCGATTTCGGATTTTGTAGGCGATACGCTATCCCACAGAGTATGTATATGTCTGCAGTACGCTTCTTTCTCTTTAAAAAAAAAAATCTTTACGCTTAATAGGCACAAGAAGGACCCGTTCAGCGGAGGAAAAAGTGTGATCCGATTCCGCACGAGAATCGAACTTATACGTTTAAGTAAGCCGAAAACAAATATCACGTGGTCATTCGAAATTTTATGTTTTTACGTGAATTATTGATATAAAAACAAAACTTTAATTATTTATTTTTTGATGAAAATTTAGATATATTATATAGGAATAAATCTTTTTAATTCGATAACAAAACAAAAATTTAAATATATTATTATTTTACTTTTGTCAAAATGCATTACCTCACAACAATCTTTGCTTTCTTGTTCTCACGAGATCATCATCTCTTTAGACTTAATTAAACTTAAAAAGAATTAAAAATAAATTAATTTAGATTATTCTCAACAAATAAAACTGTAAAAAATACTGATTTATCACACAAAACCTATTCAAAAATTTATAATTTATAATTACAATTGTGCCATAGTTATATTTAAAAATAACAAATCGCGATCAAATTTAATCTATTGCAGATGTTCAATAATATATTGTAACGAATTTAAAATTAGCAAGAAAAATAAATTGCAAGATAAATCCTAAAATGCATTTTTTCATAAATCAAATTACATAAAAGAACGAGAAACATAAAAACATATCTTTCACGTTATTAAGTATAGACTTTATGAGAAAATTAATTACTAAATGAAATTTAATACAGTAAGACCCCGTTTAACGCGGGGATATGTTCCAAAGTAACAAAGCGCTAAATGAAACAGCGTTAAACGAGGTCATTTTAGCCCGTAAATAGTGAGGATAGGTGAAACAGAACAGTGAATAAAAAATATACATATAGGATTTTTTTAATTTTATTTTGTAACATGTATTAAGCCCTTAAATAATGAGGATAAGTGAAACAAAACAGTGAATAAAAAATATACATATAGGATTTTTTTAATTTTATTTTGTAACATGTATTATTACTATTGTATTACATTTAATTATAGACATTTTTTTAACAGTTTTTATTGCTAATATCAATTTGTATTCATAAATCATTCATGAAAAACTTAAAATTAGAAAAAAAGTTTTAAAAACAAAAAGCAGTAATCAGATTATAGTAAACTATAAACAATGAAAAAATTGTTTTTTAAAAACAAAAAGTAAAATCAGATCTAACAACGCAAAAATATTGATGAAAGAAAAATATTTTAACTTAAGGAACTATAATTTAAAGTGGCAGCATTCAGGTTATAACTAAAATGGGATAATTGTTATTTTTATTATTGTAAAATAACATTGATGATCGATCATAAATATGAACTCTGACTGCAGACTTCGTATGCATTGCATTGCACTGATATCAAACCCACTGTGAGACGGCATAGGAGTATTAATGCAACAAATTCCTGCGATTTCGGATTTATATAAGAATAACGATTTAAAAAACCATGCCAAAGTGAATCAATAAAAATATAGAATTCGAAAAAAATGCATTATATTGAAACAGCGTTAAACGGGGCAGCGTTAAGCGGGGTCTTCGCGTTATATCGAACAGCCTTACTGTATCCCGAAAATTCTAAATATTTAATTTTATTCGTTTCTCTGATTTTTCTTGAATAGGAAGACAAAGTGAAAACAAGAAGCTGGAAAAAAAATCTATTAAACTTCATAAATACAATACCCATTTAAAATCTAGCATTATAAATACCGTGAGTAATGTTCGGATTTGATCAAAAAAATAACTAAATCTAAAATATCTAGCAGTGATTCTAGAAATCCAAGTTTCCTTTTTCAATAATCAGGTTGTCCATCATCACTCTTCTAAATTATCGTGAATAAAATTGTAATTATCCTTACATCTTGGTATATATCTCCACATAACCTTTGTGAATAATACACAATATTATTTATAATTACGCGACGATTACACTATACACTTTAGATCCTCTACGTTATGGTAATATATTCAATATTCATTATTCGCTGAATCATATTCATAATCACTAAATCATAAAATGCAAATTAAGATATTTGCAAATCATTAATCTCGCTAAATATATTTAGATCTACCAAATGTAGTTAAATTAGTACTTTTACTTGAGAGGTTATGTTATTAATATTAAATACATATCTATGAATATATTGAATTTAACCAAATGTATTAAAAGTTAAGTGATCATAATACAAGATGCCATTCAATGACATAGTTACTCGAATTATAGGAATGGATATAGATTTAATTATAGAAGAATGAATTCAATGCATTCAAGGAAACATGTTTCCGAATTTATTATAATTTAATATTTTAATGGATGGTCTCATTAAAATATATTTGTCTTGTTATATTCTACTATATAATAATAATTTATTCAAAATTTTTCAGAAAATTTAGCGAATAAATAATGAATTTTTTTTTTTTAAACTCCAGCATTTTTGTTCTTCGCTATAATTTATATCAAAATTTTATTATAAAAAACATGTAATAGAATGCTCATAGGAGATGTAATCTAATTATGTTTAGAGAAATCTCTAATGTGCTTTTTTATCAGAAAAATTCTAAGTTGAATAAATAATATAAATATATTTTTTAATTTATCAGAAAAACAATTTAAAATTGAAAAATTCAATTTTTATGCTTCATTACTTCAGCTATGATGATGCGAGTATTCTAAAATCAATTGGGAATATATATTTTTTTCTTTTCCTTCTGTACGAGTTATTTTTGTAAATATTAGCTGGGCAGACTGGCCAGAAATAAATCTATCTAGAGTATAATATATTAAAAGATTCAACATATCAATCTAATTTATAATTCATATATATATATATATACAGTGATTGGATGAGATAATATCTAATACATAATCGATTAACAAGACAGTCTAAACAAAAACAATGGGGACTAACAAAAAAACAGATTTCGACTGAAATTATTAATCATGGTTACTAGTTTAACATATTTGTTTTAAAAATTATAATTACTATATACGGTGTATTAAAAATTTTAGTTAGTTCTCGTTTAAGTTAACAATCAAAGAGAAAAATCTCTAAGTTAGATGTCACAACTTCATTGTTGCTTAAAGAATTTTTCATACATTAATAAGCAGTTCGAAAAAAGTTTGATCGTCTACTTTTCGGAACATATCCGCTATTTTTGAATGGTTAAAGATGCGTGATTAGAAAATATGCTTTTAAAATTATATTGAACGATAAGATTTCCTTCCTTGAAAAGTTCATAAAAATCTGTCAAATAGTTTAAATGTTATTAAAGGAATCTGAAATCCGCCATTTTTAAATGGTTTCAACCATTTAAAAATGGCGGATTTTCATAATCTTTTATCAAAATTTCACAAAAATCCATTAATTAGTTAAAAAGATATCGAGAGAGTATTTCAAAAGTTTTAATATTTCCCGTATTTTCAAATGATAAAGTTATAGGCTTTAGAAAATGTTGCAATAAGTTTATTTCTAGTAGTAAAGTCTACCGAATTTCATAAAAAATACTATTGTGATCAGTTCAAAATTATTACAGAGACAGACAACGAACAGCATAGTGATAAGTCTCACTTTCCATCAGAAAATAGATTAAAAATCTATTTATTGATGTAATTTGTCTAAATATGATATACTGTAACCTGGATGACTGCAGTGTGTATGTCTTTCGTAACTAAAACATGGTTGACGATAAATTTCAATCAATAAATTTTAAATATACAGTATATTTCAAATATAAAACAAATAAATAGCAAGATATTAGTTAACATAATTAAATTTATAGAAATTAATTTGAATCATATCATTCAAACTCAAAAAAAATCAACTTGCATCTACTATCAAGTGATTTCAATAATTACTTTTTGATTAAATGCAAACTATAAAATAATTTTAAAATGTGAATAAAACATATAAATAAACTTTATAATAATAATTATCTATAAAAATATATTTT
>AYEL01067536.1:0-42858 GCA_000484575.1 Olivierus martensii
TTGCAAAATTTAAAAATTCAATTTAAGTAATGTTCTTTAATGTGCCATTAAAGAACATTACTTAAATTTAAATAGTATTTCTGCAATAACCTAACTATTTAAAATATATTATTATTATTTTAATTAATATAGATATATTGTAACTATACATTAAAATTTCTTCTTTAATAAGAATTAATTTTTAACACTTCTGTTTTATAACATTTCCAAGCTTCACTAATGGAATATGGTTCTATTTTATTAATTATATTGATTTCAGACTTCATTATAAGCCATGGCATAGCCCCTTGAATGCCACAGCTGTTTTGTAATTAAACCTAATTAATATGTAAAAAAAGTCAAAATTGTGTTTCATCAAAATCTTTTGAAATTTTCAGTATTGCATTTTTTGTTCTCTTTTTAAAAATACAGTGGTACCTTGGTTAATGACAGTAATCCATTCCAGCAGAACTGTCGTTAACCAAAACCGTTGTTTCCAAAGCACGATTCCCCATAGGATTTAATTGAAAATTGATTAATTTATTCTGGCTTCTTCCCACAACCATAGTAAATATTAAAAATGCAGATAAAACTCGTTCCGTCTCCTTCCCACAACCATAGTAAATATTAAAAATGCAGATAAAACTCATAACAACCATAGTAAATATTAAAAATGCAGATAAAACTCATTTAAAATGTCCTTAAAATATATGGAAAATATCATTTATTTATTATATTTGCTACAAAAAAATTCAAATATTAAAAATGCAGATAAAACTCATTTAAAATGTCCTAAAAATATGGAATATATCATTTATTTATTATATTTGTTTCAAAAAAATTAACATTAATAAAATGAATTGTTCGTGGAAACAGTTTTAATTATCAATCTTCACCAGAAGGACAATTGGGCTCACTTTCAGAGTTTTTGTGACAAACGAACCTGTAAACACTGATTAGCAGCTTATAGATTCAGCAATTATTAGTCTATACAGATAAGATTTAATTTTGCCTTTTGATGCCGAACGAAAAGTGACACACACCGATTTATTGTCTATATGAACTATAAGATCTCGGACAGACGTTATTTTTTCTAATAGAATCCGAAACTGCGACGTCACACCACTCGCAAGTGTCAAGTAATTTATAACACTGTAGGGGTCGGCAAACCCCCCTCTATGTGTCGTCTTTAAGACAACGAATGTGATGACGCTGTTGAAATAACAGAGGATGTAATTGATATCATTATTGTCTCTTTCGAGGTAGTAAATTTAAGATTACTTACAAAGACATCTGAATAAACTAAGTCCAGGACTCGACATCTGAACTGTTTGGAACTATCTAGAAATGATGTAATGTAACCCCTGCCTGGGAAAGGTGAGGAAGAGGTTACAGGAATAACATAGCGAGGATGACGCAAGTCGACGCTTTTTGGTTCTGTCTCTCACCTTGCTCGTCTGTTAGCGAGGACGACGCAGTAGACGCTTTTGGTTCTGTGTCTCACCTTGCTCGTCTGTTACTTCCAGCTCTGTTTGTTAACAAATTCTCCACTTCGCCGATTTATTTCCTACATAGTTTACTTCTTCAGGAGTATAATTCTTCGTTTGCCGAATAGGCTTTGAGTAAGAAAATTCGGTAACTGATCACCTGTACTGTGTGTATTGTTCCCCAGAGACTAAAGACAGTTAATAGAGACTAAAGACTGTTGTGCTCAAGCTTGTTTCAGGATTCATTGAATTAGAAGACTTGTGCCCATCAAGGTATTGCTCTCTATTTGTCGGTATTCAAAAGTTGTAAATAGAAGTCTCTCTTAAACTAGTCCTCAGCTATTTCATTAATTATAAAATATTGAATTAAAGTAATGACAAAATTCCATCAATTTATATCAGATCTCAAATATTTTTGTATGTTATAGATATTGTGTTTAATAAATAAGACAGCCATGCAACCAAGTAATCACTTCTGTGTTGTAGCCGTTGGTTGTAGCAAATATTCTATTTTTCAGTATTTGGCTTATTATTTTTGGCATTGTAGATGTATCTGATGTTAATTCCGTTAATATGGTATTTTGATACATTTAAATTTTTAATTTATAGATCTAATGCATTTAACATTAGCATGCAGATAAATATGTGATGTATTGAAAATTTACTGTAAGATAATTTTTTTTTTATTTAATTAAACATCTCTATGTTGTTCTGATTTATTAATTAACTACATAATAATCTCTAAATAGAAAAAAAAAATTATATTTTTAGATATTCTTAATTGTCAAAATCGTATTTTATTACCTATCTGGTATTGGTGTTTCTAACGATTAATTTTTTGAAAATATTTAAAATAAAATTTAAAAATTGCAAGTCTGTACTTGTTTCAAGTTTTCACTTCCCATTTTTAAAGATATAAAATTTAAAATAATGAATTTGACATAAAATTATTTCAAGTTGTGATTCTAATTCAATCCAGTTTTCTTACAAATTTTAAAATAAATTTTTTATATTATAAAATATTTTGACAGATTTTTGAGCTTTATTTATTATAAAATCTGTTTAAAAATAGGACCTTTTTCTCTATAACTTCCGTACATATGCAAGGATGGCGTTGAGTTAATAGTATAACCAATACGAATTGGAAATAATAAATTTGGTGATAATTCTAACAATTTAATCTGCATTTTTAGAAAATTAAAGGCGATAAGTTAATTAAGATTAATCTCGAATATATAATTGGATTGCATACATAAGACTTATTATTTTTGTATTATTTTTATCTTTCATTATGCCTTATTTTTGTTTTTCTAAAAAATGTTAAAGGAAGTCAAAAATTGTGTTACACAACGAAATTTTTTCGTTGCACTCAGTAAATAGAAATAATATTGAAAGCGTATAATATTTGACATTTGTGACATCTCATTTAGTTTGTTACATATCCAATTTAAATTCGATATATGATACTGTATTTGCAAATGAATCATCAGCACGAATGCTGACAGAATATATCTACAGAATTGTACAAAACATTTTAAAATGCAGATTCTATTGATTGTACAATACGTAAAATCATATTATCAACAACTAAACGAAATTATAAATTAACTGAGATTTGAAAATGTGTATAAAATAAGATTGTCTAATTATTTATTTTATAATAAAAATGTGTACTGCATTTTATATTTAAATAAAAAATGAGCTACTTTATCATTTTCATTAAATAATTAAGAGATTCACGAAGTTAATTAGGCATTTTCTGACATTTATGCTGATCTCCATGTAATAGCTTTTTACCGCACGACTGCAATCATTTAAAAATGGCGAGCATCGAAATTTTTGAGCTATACTAATATATTTTGAAATAATTAATAGATTATTTATAAAATTTGATAGAATAATCAAGTCATAGAAATTAATCTTAACGAGAGATCAATTAACACCGTGGTTATAGCCATTTAAAAATGGCGGACATTCAAACTTCTGTGGTTTCTCCCTAATAACTTTTAAACAATTTGATTCATTTTTATGAAATTTATGATTTTTATGAAATTTTTATGTATTTAGACTTGTCACAAAATTAAAGTCGATTTTAAAATGATATTAATTAATTGTATCGCTGTATCCATTTAAAAATGGCGGACATTCAAACTTAAACTTCCCCTCATGAAGTTGATATAGGAATTTGAAGTTGGATATTTAATAATCATTTAAAGATTTTTGGAATGATGATATCATCCCAAAATAACGGATATAATCGGAAATTACAATATTCTTTCTGCTTGTGATGAATAATAGTGTTCAGTACTATATTTTTAATTTTAAATATTTTTTTACTGTTACGAAATTTAAATAAAATTTAATTATAAATATCTGAATTATTATTTCTTTTTTTTTCTTTAAATATGCCGTAAGTTTTAAGATAAAGATTTGTTGTTTAAATTTATTTTTAATCTAATGTTTTGTTTAATTAAAAATATAAAAATTATTCTCAAATCAACACACGTATGGGAACTAATGCATAAATTAAACAACAATATTTAAAAACTTGGAGAAATTAAATTAAAAATTAATTTCTTCGAATTATCTAAATCGCTTTTTATCTGATGCTGAACTGAATGTTTTTATAAAATATAATTAAAAATAAATAAGAATTATGTTAACTTTTGACATTTTATTTACATTTTAACAAAAATTTTCGATACAAATTTTATAGACAACAATAATTAGATTTATAAACATGATTTCTTCCATTTAATTCTCGTGATTGAAAGAATAATTACAATAGATAGAATATATGATTTATATAAAAGAATATCAATATTATTTTTTACATTAAAATATTTACTATTTATAATAAATATCTAAGCTACAGGTATTAAAATTTTTTAAGATGATAGCAAAATAGAAGAGATTAAATATTAATCTTATGTAAATACTTATAATATTTAACATACTGAATTATTTTACAGAGAATTCTTTTAATGTATATTTTGGATGAAAAATACCCAAAACACTGTCTGATGTAAACACCGAATCGTTGTTATGTCCGAAATTTGCACACAGTGAGCGAGTTTTTATCGGATTTTTCTTAATTAAAGACTTGTTAGCAAAAGCATCTTTTACTTTTAAACGAACATTTCTGTTCATGAACCAATAAACTAAAGGATTTATGGCACTGTGTGCGTGTCCTAACAGGAGAGTAAATGGAAGGAATACGATAAGCGAAGGGGTTGGATAAAGATCTACGTAGAACGACGTGATATTGTATGGTAGCCAACATATCACGAAACATGAGGTCATGCCCATCAGTAGATTAGCTAATTTTCTTCTACTTTTTAATCCAGCATTCGTTTTCGAAACTTTGTTTACAGATGTACACGGAACTTGTCTATCTGACATCTGCAAACTAGGTTGACAACTGGAATGGTAATTATCTGAATGATAAGAGTTAGCAATTGTATTAGGAGGCGTCGGGGGTACGTCGAAACTAGATCTACAGCGGAAAGATTTTTGTCTCGAATTATTTCTGTTGAGAATAAGTGATTTCTCTGTAGTACATAAAGTGCTGCTAACGCCCGAATGACAAATAATCAATACGCTACAGGGAAGAGCGTAAACTATGAGAAGAGTTACAATGGTAAATGCTCTTCTATTAACATCAGAATGCCACTGTTCTATACAGAACTTTACGTGTATTGGTCCCAATCTCAATTCCTGCATGGTACGCGTAAAAATCATGGGTAACGATATAAGTGCTGCTATGACCCAAACACTTGTGATCATGGCATTAAGCAAATATTTTCCACTTAATTTCTTATAGAAATTGGGATATCGAATGAAAATATAACGATATAGACTTAAAACAGTCAAAGACAAAGTTCCTGCAGTAACAGCCATACCTATAAAATTAAATAAAAGAATTATTTACAAAAAATAATACAATTAATTAAATTTTATTTTATCAACTTACCTTGAAGATAAGAGAGCAACTTGCATAAATTATGGCCCAAAACCCAAACTTTAGTAGCACTGCTATATGCTGTTACTGGACAGCAAACCAAGATGACAAGCAAATCGGCAATGCATAAATTAATGAAGACTTTATTTCTGGCTCGACTTTGAATCTGTTGTTTTGTCTTATTTGCAAAATATATTATAATGCAGTTACCAATTAAACCGAGTATAAATACGATAGAGTATAAACTAATTAGAGTAATCACTGTGATGTCTTTAATATTCGTTAAGCTAGTTCGAAATTCGTCCAATATTACTGTGATGTTAGTGGAATTATCTTTTAGGAATGGATAAAACTGTTCTCTGACTGTGATTGATTGACGTAAATCTAAATTCACGTCAAGACCTAAAGTTTGTAGCGATTTCAAAGGAGAAGAAGCATTAGTTAAATAGGACATAGTTGTTCGGCTATCTGGAAATAAAATATTTTAAAATTAGATTTAATGCAAGTTTTCTCAAAAATTTGATAATTATAGTTGAAAACTTAAATTTCACATCGAATATTATCACCAATATTATAATAAAAATATTTTTCATGATAAAATTAATTATAATAAGTTTGATTTAATACTAGCAATTCAAAAATTTAGGAAGTATAAAGCCAAAATGGATAACTTATATTTGGATAACATGCATTTTGTATTTTTAAAAATATTTTAATGAAAATTTAGAAATTAATAAATAAAAAAATACTTAAAAATTATATATATTTTTTATTTTATATAATATCACAGTTTCAATTCTTATTTTGTATTCTGCAGAATATTTATATTAATATGAAAAATTCTCGTGAAAATAGTACTTCGCTCTTGTTTGTACATTCACCTCTGTTGAATGAGATTCAACAGAGGTGAATGTTCTTAGCGACGACATATGATCAGTTATTGTTCATAAATCATTGTATATCGGGGCATTGTAATGAGGAATAGCCTCATCTTTTAAGTATAAGCTTCACTTCAGTATTGATAACTCTATATAACATTACATATCTTCTGGTTAGTTTTGAATATCCTTCTAAAAACTGATATCTATTCTTTTGCTTATATTCTCTAATACTCTCAAGAAATTTTGTTAAAACATATCATTATTTATTAAACAGAAAATCTGTAAAATATCACTTTTTAGAATTTCCATATTATATAAAGAATAATATTTATTCCTGTCAACGATAGCATTCTCTTCCTTTTGTCTCTCTATTAAAAATGATGATTGCATCTAAGTAAGTGTATATAAAATTATAAAGAACTGAAAAATATTTTATTTTTGACTTCTGACATAATTTAAAAAAAAAGAAATATTAATGATAACCACTGTTCATCACATATTTTATTTTGATTTAAAAATAGTATAAACCTTTAAAGTTTCAAAAAAAGCTAAGAATTGGTTTTCAATTATTTAACTAAATTTGTTTTTGGAAGAGTGTCATAAGCATTTATGTTGATCTTTTTCATCCCTTGAGAATGAAATTTTCTTATTTCAAATTTTTCCCAATTTGTATAGAACTGTTCCTTCCGTGTCTATCAAATTTCAGTGTTCTAGTTAATTGGAAGATTGAAAAGACTTCTGGAAGGAATCTCTAGGCATTTATTTATACAGATAGATATTTCTTTGAGAATGAAATTTTCTTATTTCAGATTTTTCCCAATTTGTATAGAACTGTTCCTTCCGTGTCTATCTCAAATTTCAGTGTTCTAGTTAATTGTAAGATTGAAAAGACTTCTGGAAGGAATCTCTAGGCATTTATTTATACAGATAGATATTTTGTCAATGATTAATAATAATAAATACGATACAGATAATATAAATCAAAAACAAGCATAAAAACGCGTGAATTTGTTTTTAAAGTTTCCAAAAAAATAATATCATAATTCGGACATATTGAATTCCATTTGCACGAAAATGCTTACTGTAAATTAGGAATTACATTAATTAATCTCAATTATGCTAAGGAATATGCTAATGAAATACATTAACATAAGGACTTTAATATACTGCATACACTCGATTTTCCGGGATAATGGAAGAGAAACTATGCAAGGATAATAGAAAAACATGAATAATCCGAATTTTTTGTTCTTTTATTGAACTTTACAAATGTGTAAATAGACAAAACAAAATATTCTGACTATACACGTGTATTTATATATTATAAGGATTCAACAACTTATTTTTAACTTTGTATATATATATATATATATATGAGAATCCTTGAGATTTTTTCTATTTTCTGAAAAATTTTTGTTTTGTCATTATCTCAAACATAATTATACTATTGACATCTGAATCAAACTGAGAGGAGTGAATGGAGATGGTAGGAATGTACAGGAACAGGAAACAAAAAGTTAGTAGGCTGTACGAAAGCTTAGCCTAAGAAATAGAAAAGAAGAGAGAAGATAAAGGAAAGTACGAGAAAAGCTGAAAGATTCCTATCATGAAGAAGTATGATAGGTCACTAGGAGAAATGAGAAGAAGCAACCAACACCATTTATTAAGATAATAACAGCATTACAGTTTCTTTTTTAAACATTAATAATAGTTACAGTACTTGATGAGGTAGGAATGTACAGGCAGGATATAATTTGTCATCTCACATATTTTCCTAAAACATATACTTTAAACATATACAAATCATCATTTTTTATGTTTTTGCCTGGTAGTTTATTTTATAGAATATCGAATTACACACATTATTTGTAACGTATTCATCCAATTTATACAATTATAATCTCTGTACAATTAGAGGATTACTCTTTAATTTTCAATTGTTATAAGTAACATTGAATCCCTTGATATAAGAGACTCTAAGGTGCTCTTATTGCTAGATAATCCGTCATTGGATATACCACATAGCTTGGATAACTAAGAGGAAAGCAATAGAGTAAGTCTCTTGTTCTTATATCACGAATTTCATTTGGAAAATCAAGTATCCATGAAGAGAAAATGATAACAGTTTATAAAATAATATAGGATAATTATCCAAAATCAAATTAAAAGCAATATTTTTCTGATCAAATAGCTGATTATATATCAGCTTGATATCGCTAGTGTAATGTTTGGTTTGAAATATTTTTATGATGAAAATTCTTGATGTTATATATCTATCAATAATTTTGATTAATTTCATTAAAAATCTTAAAAAGTATCTCTCAAATTTCATCATTCTTCGATCACTTGATATATAGTTTTTGTTGAAAAATTTCAATTAATGAAAGTAATTCTTTTGACAATTTCATAAATAATTTTGCATACATTCAAGTCAATTTAAATAACGCCAAATAAAAGTAGTGAAGGCATTAATTAAGCACATAGAAAATCAAAAGAAATCCTCCATTAAAGTTTTAGTGATTCGATATATTATATCAAATATATTGTTGCAAAATAAATTTGTTATGCCATAATAAATAATCTTCCATATAAAGAAAATGCTCAGTAATCGAATCATTTATATTTTTCAGAAGTTGTTGTTATTATTTTGGACAGATTTTAACTTTTTGTCATCAACATTCTGAATTTAATGGTAAATTAAATTTTATCATTTCCCTTAACTGACAAAAATACTATAGATCAATTATGCGTATATATCAAGTGTAATGCTGAATAATAATTAAAATTTTGATAACAAAATTAAAAAACTGCATTAAAATGCTAACATTTTTTATAAAGTATTTATTTCTATGATTTTAATTATGATTAGTGCTAAAAAATTACAATAAACATAAAAATTATCTTCTACATAAAATGATATTTTTTTAATATTTTCCTATGAGAATTTAATAACATTAATAATAAATAAAAAACTTTTTTTGACCTTTTTCAAATAACATTCTACTAAAAATATCTAAGCTCTCGTTATTCAATCTTCATAATTCATCTGTAAATGGCTTTAAAAAATGTTTAAATATAATCACATGAGTTTAATATACTTTTAAAATATTAAACTTAACAATTTAAATTAGCATTATGATGATATTTTCTATCAATAGTTAAAAATTTCCATTCAAAATATTATAAATTAAACACTAGTAAAATATTATTATGATAGTTCACTATTCGCTGCATTAAATACAGTCATTTATTATTATTTTTTAGCAAATTAACTTGTGGACAGTGATATATAATATACAGTTATGTGGTAATCATCACAGTAGTATATTTTCATTTTTAATTTTTCTTTTTTTCTCAACGGGTTGGATCAGAGAAAATCATCTTACTTGTTAGAAAAAATTAAAAATAAGCAAGCAGCCGAATTAACTTGTGGACAGTGATATATAATATACATTTATGTGGTAATCATCACAGTAGTATATTTTCATTTTTAATTTAGATTTTCATAGATATTTTTTCTTTTTTTCTCAATGGGTTGGATCAGAGAAAATCATCTTACTTGTTAGAAAAAATTAAAAATAAGCAAGCAGCTAGTTGATTCATCCTTTTACAGACTGTTTTCAAAAAGAAAATAATATTTTGTAAGACCTTTATACTATTATATTATTAATTAATAACATTTGAACTAATTTGTAGAATTTTTTGAAATTTGATAAGTCTATTCTTTCATAAAAAATTACTTCGATGCTGCTGCCTATTTTTATTTTATAGCTTCAATTTGTTTTAAATTATTTACTCAAGCAAGCAGCTAGTTGATTCATCCTTTTACAGACTGTTTTCAAAAAGAAAATAATATTTTGTAAGACCTTTATACTATTATATTATTAATTAATAACATTTGAATTAATTTATAGAATTTTTTTAAATTTGGTGTCTATTCTTTCATAAAAAATGACTTCGATGCTGCTGCCTATTTTTATTTTATAGCTTCAATTTGTTTTAAATTATTTACTCGTACAAAGGGCGGTTTTTCAAAGGTTTTCAGTAGAACTATCTATATTTCATAAATTTTTATGAAATATTATAGCGGGATCATACTACTAAAGAAAACTTTGATGGCATATTTTTTAATTTCGCATATTTAAAGAATTTCGAAAAAAATTTATCTGCAATATTACATATAGTATTTTCAAATGCATTAATTTTGATTTCAGTCTAAGAATGGCAACTATCCTATAATTATACGGATAGTTAATAAATTGATTAACAATAATAATTATTGTTAACTAATTATTAACTATATTATTCGATTTTACATCTTTATCAAATTTTACAATCGATTTTAACCATTTTCAATAGACTCGATCACATGATGGCTCCTAATAACAACTGCGAATTTCATTCAAACTGAATAATATTTGAGCAAAATATTACCTCACCACTTATATTTTTTTCTCTTACTACATTAGTAATATTTACTTCATATTGGACGTACAGTATTTTATGTTTTTTATAGAGTCCAAAATCATGTGAATTTTTTTCCAAATCGAATAATATTTGCGTGATATTCCGTACTATTCCGACAGCTGAACACATCTAATTCATTTTATTCCATTTTGGAATGAAAAGAGTCAAAAGCCTATTTTTGAAAATATCAGTTGTCTTAGAAAATTACTTTATATAAAGTTTGACAACCATTTAAAAGAAAATGGAGTAACTTGAGATCTTATTTGTTGAATGGAAATTATAACTACTTTTTTGATCAAATTTCTCAAAATCATTCAGTCAACATCAATTTTTCGATAGAAACGTTTCGCTCTTCTTTATACAATGTTCCTTAAAACGTTGGCCAAATTTAAATCACAGATGTTACTCATCAAAACAAAGAAAAAAAAATACATATAAACATGGATCCTATGGTATATGCCTATTTTTGTTTGTTCAGTTCTTCTTCGATCATGGGCTATTTCCAGACATTCACAGACTGTTCCAGTAGCTTGCAAAGTGTTGTGATTAACGTACAGCTCGTTTTGTTATACAGGAAAACCTTTCGACGACTGAGATTGTGGCCACCAAGCACAGGTTGGCCCACCAGACACAGTTAGCTACAAACTTCTTTATTAAACGTCAAAGTTTAAAATACAAAGTTTATTACAATTTCACATTGTTAATTAAATCTAAGGAAAGACATCACTAATTAATGTCTGTTTTCGGAATTTTTCACTTTAGAATGCTCAGCTGATAGAAGATCTAGAGCCCATCTCTGGCATTTCTGATAAAAACACGATTTTCTAGCTATCTAGTAAATGTTGCACACAAGGTGCCGAAATTAAATATCACTGGCCATGGCCATGGAACACAGATTGTCATTTTACAAAGTTTAAAAATCCCGCAATATGCTTCTGCGGATATTAAGATGGCAACCTAGCTCAGGTGGCCACCAGCACAGATTTTCCTGTAGTTTGCAAATCACACTTTATTACAGTTGTCATGAGGCTAAGAGGCCTATTAATTTATATGCTTTTACATCTTGTGTTATCCCGAAAAGTAAACATTTCTGGTAGGACCGCCGAGAGGGGGTGACACCCGACACGGAAAAGGGATGGAAAGGGCCCGACCGTCAGGCCCCACGTGTCCGATTGTTCGCAGCGCCGCCAGAGTGCACTGTGTATCATCCAAAGCAGTCGTGCCAAAATAAATTATATTTTATATATAACAGTCTTTTGATAAACGAAGATTTTGTTTATTGTACACTTTTTAAATAAATGTTTAATATAACTTTTTTATTAAATCAAAGTGATGCACTTTTTTAAGTGGGGCCCGGACCACAGACTTGTCACAGGCCCGAAAATTTTTCTCGGAGGCCCTGATTTCCGGACACCCATGTTTATATAGACTTTTTGCTTTGTTTTAATGAATAGAATCTCTGATTTAAATTTAGTCGCACCTTTTAGAAACACCCAGTATTTTCTGAGAAAATGCATCATGCTACCTTAAGTCACATAAATTCGAATGAAAATCATTTAATGATCTTATTTTATTTTCTCTCTTAACCTTTCTCTCTCTCTCTCTCTCTCCGAAAACAAGCGTAACAAATTCGAAATTAAAAATTTTCTCAACGCATTAAAATAAAAATAAAAAAATTAGGCATATAAAAGAAAGATTAAAAGAAAGAAAACTGTCACTAAAAGCTTTGATAAAAATTTAAAACATCGATCTTAAATACGTCGTCAATAATTTAGCAACTCATTGATATAATAAACAATAAAGAAGATAAGATTTTTAACAAATTTTCGGTTTCCAGTTATTCTTATGAAATATTTGATAAATATTGTAGGTTTCAATAATGGAAAGTGGCTTAAAATACAAACAAATAATTTTTGTTTATTTGTATTAGTGTATATTCTGTACATACTATTCTTTAACAATTTCATAAAATATTCAATGCAAGAAAATAAATACCATAACAATTCACTGTGAACATTAATCTAAAGTCAATTATATATTATAGCATTAGTTTCATTACGAATACAACAAAGAAAACAACATAAAAGCATATAAATTGAAATAAAAATCTTCACCAATTAATTGATTATTATTCTACAAAAAAAAAGCCACTTCACTATTTTGTCTATGGGTGTGTTCAAAAAGTAACGCGTTAAACTTTTCTCACGTTGAGTTAGCTCATTATCGTATATACTTTTTGACAGATCCGTTAGAGAGACAACATGGCCCTCTGTAAGGAAGTTTTATAGGAGCTTTCAAATGTTTGGAAGATGTATTTTTTTTCTGATAATTCTGATGATGAAATAGAGCACTGCATAATTCTAAATTATTAACTAACTAGCCTTAATTTTATTTAACAAATTTTCAGTTAGGGTATAGGACACTTGAATTCTGAAATGATTAATAGTAAAATATCAATTTAAATAAATAGATTTTTATCGAAAAATTTCCTTAAAAATAACTTACCATTATTTATCGCACATTGTATCATACATGACATTATCCATTTCCTTTCATCTTTTTGTATACCACAATTTACACACGTGTGTTTACACTGGGGGCCGCCATATTTTTTATGAAGTAAACTTGCTATTTCTTTTGTAAGCTTCGTTAGACTTTTGTGCAATATGTCACATCTATGGAGCATGCACAGTGCATAATAAAATTACTTTTTGACCGCTTCATTAAAAACAAGTAATACGTTATAATAGGGAGTGTTCAAAAAGTGTATCATCACTTGGTAGAGTTACCTTATCACATGTATGAGTTCAATTCTGAAGCTCATACTCATAATAAAATTACTTTTTGACCGCTTCATTAAAAACAAGTAATGCGTTACACTTTTTGAACACTCCCTATTATATCATCACTTGGTAGAGTTACCTTATCACATGTATGAGTTCAATTCTGAAGCTCATACTTCCAAATTTCTTCTGGAAAAATTTGGACTTGGACTGATGAACAATATGTCATTTTACAACTATCCCCATCACAGATGTGGCTAAATTAGCTGAGGCCCCACATCCAAGCCCCATCATAGAAATTACTAGATTACTGAGTGAAAATGTATCAGTTTTCAATCCAGAAGACCAAGGAGTAAATTCAAATTCCATCCTTTTGAAAACTTTACAAAGATTCCTAGCATAAAACTGGATATATGATATTAGTATCCTTTTAATTCCTATGTTAACAATGGATGTTTTATACTTTTGAAGCCATCTGCTTAATATAAATTTTTCATAAAATTTTAATACAAATTATATTTACTCATAAAATTGGGGTCTCAAACTGGGACTGACCTATATCATCATCTCAAGTACCAGTTTTATGCTAGATATATGATATTAGTATCCTTTCAATTCCTATGTTAACAATGGATGTTTTATCCTTTTGAAGCCATCTGCTTAATATAAATTTTTCATAAAATTTTAATACAAATTATATTTACTCATAAAATTGGGGTCTCAAACTGGGACTGACCTATATCATCATCTCAAGTAGCCAATGTTATCATATTGCTTTTAACATTTTGTATCTAATTCATTTGTTCAGAATGGCTGTCAAATCATCAGGTAATCAGCTCGTAGCTGGCGAAATTTATCTAAACCATTAATTTATATCAAATTGTTGAAACTATCTTTATTCATAGATTTTACTTATATAAAATTACTAAAGTATATACAAGGGAAAAACTATTATGTTTTTTATAAAAAACAACATATACAAATCATACCATTGTTCCAAATGGAATAGCTCTTGAAGCATGATAGTAGATGGCAATGAAATTTATAAGAAAGGCAGTACCACACACCATGGCAGGAAGCAAAAATGCACTCATAAGCATCTGTTTAATCCACCTTTTACCTTTAAATATATTAAACTTTATATAAAAAATTAAATTATTGCTGAATTTCAATTTAATTATTAAAAATAAAAAAAATTTAAACAACAGTTACATTATTTTTACTTAACCTACATTAATAATAACAAACTAGAAAAACAAGCACTCTTTGCAGTATAGTACTCTACTTAACATTTATTAAGATACAAACGTTTTCGATGCACTTTGCATCCTCTTCAGGTACACAACACTTTCACTTAATCAAATCTAGAGACTTTTACAATATTGAGTCATTCCAGAATAATTAATTTAAAAATTTCCTTAAAAATAACTTACCATTATTTATCGTTTATTAACCTACATTGTTATTGAATATTTTAGATGTTACCAGTGTATATGGTACCTCTATAATTAATTTAAAAATTTCCTTAAAAATAACTTACCATTATTTATTGTTTATTAACCTACATTGTTATTGAATATTTTAGATGTTACCAGTGTATATGGTACCTCTAATATATGACAGAACTATTATATATTATAAGTAACAAATATTGGAAATTATACATAAATTAAAGACATTAAAAATTAACAATTATATTTAGTGAATATTAAACAGGATTCCAAAACTATAAATTCATAATATTTGGATATACTGTATATCTTTTTCTTTTGTATGGTAAGCTTGGTGGCTAAATTTTGATTGCCCCCTTCCACTCAAATAGAGTACTAAGGGAGCTGTTCTGAGCCAAAATTTAAATTAAAAGCAAAATGTAGAAAGCAAAGAACCATTCCAACTTAATCTATGTCCAAAATGTAGAAAAAGCAAAGAACCATTCCAACTTAACCTATGTGATGGCCAAAATTAAATGCTATGTAGTAAAAGCAAAGAACCCTTCCAACTTAACCTATGTGATGACATTGAGATAGTAAAAGCAAAGAACCCTTCCAACTTAGCCAAAATTAAATGCGTGTAGTAAAAGCAAAGAACCCTTCCAACTTAACCTATGTGATGACGTGAGATGGTAAGCTTGGTGGCTAAATTTTGATTGCCCCTTTCCACTTCAAATAAATTGAATTTAAATCAGAAAGTTGAAATTTATGCGAAAGAATAATAATAAACGGCTTATCCATCAAATCTCACTTTTTTTTAGGTCATGCCTTTCAGAATATGATTTAAAAAGAAAATAATATTTATTTGTATATCTTTATTTCTTTACAATTATTTATTATTATTATTTTTTTAATAATTATAATAATGGCTATATTTTAAGATTACGAATTTATTATATTTCTTTGACCTATCCTTTATGCTTTATTGGGTTTATTTCAGTGACTGCATTTATTTTAATGTTAAAAAGGATCAGATCTTGATCGTTAAATGGACGTTAAAATGGGTCACGACCCATAAAACATTGACAACGTTCAGTATACGGATGATCTATTGGGATTAATACCAGAAACATCTATTTATCGAATTTTTTTTTTGTACAAAACTAATATTGACTGGTAAAAAGGATAATCTTGTAGAATTTTAAAACACGAATCACAAATCGGGACGTTAATTAATAAATCCGGAATTTTTCGATAAAAATTCTGTTTATGTTGTTTATTAACTGAAGAAGATTAAATGATTTTTTTTCTCTTTTTATCTGTCGTATTATTCCACAATTTGGGTGAATAGATATATGAATTTAGAAGAACAAAAATATAGATTTGTTCAGTTTTACAATTTTGTGTTACTCTATTTGTAAAGGAAGACAAACACTCTTTCCACTTTTGAAATGTTTGCTCAGCAATCTTTTCTTTTTTCCCTCTTCTATCTATAAAAATACTGCTTAATATTATAGTATTATATAAAGTCTGTCAGTCGAAATGCTGTTGCTCATAATATTATAATCCTAACAATAAAGGCTGTTGTTCCAGTCGAAATATTTGTCTTAAATTTATGAGCTCGAAACATTATTCTCAATAGTCTCTAAAATTTCCGCAGCATTAAACTTACAGAGCAATAAAACTATGTTAAATTTTTCACACACGATCTCCGATGTTCTTCAATAAAATTCCATTAAGTAAAATTAATGAAATTTTATACCTCGTGGAATTCACCATAAGTATATATATTTTTGTAGAGAGCTTTAAACAAGTAAGAAACTATAAATTTTAAATGATATTAAATTTCGGCTATCGTCGCAGTTTAACGAGAAATTTTTAAAATTATTATATAGATTAAATTATCCGTAAAAAAGTCCATTCTGATCTAAATACCAGATCGAATGGTAGACTTGTGGGATAACGCCCAACTTCTTACTGATTGATCATCGAATACTACCAACACGTTATTTCTCTAGACATCGATATATAATTAAATTTTAAAGTATATATATATATATGATTAAACCAATAGTTAGTTAATTGACGGCTTAGCCCGATATCTGCAATTTAAAATTTAATTATATATCAATGTCAAGAGAAATAGTTTGCTGATCAAGCGACACGTTGTTGGGGTGATATCCCAAAGGTACTACTTCGATTCAAAGACTTTTTCCCAGAAAATTATTCTAAAAATATAGTTTGATTTATTCAGCCACATATGTAACAAAGTATAGTAAAAATTTAATATAAATTATTAAAATTTACGAGAATATAAGAAGCCACTTGTAAGTAAAAATCTTTGAAATTTTTTATATCTTCATTTCTTAAATTTTTGTTTTTTTTTTTTTTTTTTTTATATTTAATTATATAATTAAAAATTTTATATTTTATAAAAATATTTTTTTTTTTTTTTTGACAAATTTTGTTAATCAATAACTATTTATATTTATGATTTTTCTATTTATTTATCATGGAGGAATGAATATATTCATCCATCTTGTTTATATTATTTAATATTTTATTCCTTCATAGTTAAAACTAAAATTATTATTTTTTAAAATTGTGTATCAGTTCAAATTTGATAAGAAACAACTGTTTAATACGCTGCAATAAACTTAAAACCTCCTCCAAATTTTCTACAGAAAATTGTTTAAAAATGTAAAAATAAAAAGCGTTTTATGCATTAAGAACATTTTAAGGAAAAATTGTCCAAATCTTTCAGAATTTATTGGAAAGTTTAGAGAAAGAAAGCTTTAAAACAGATGTTTTCAGCGGATTTTCCTCAATCTGGTACTGATAACGAGGATGACATGCACATCATTTCACAATCTATGCCTTCAGGACAATTTTTTTTTTTTTACTATTCTGCCTAGTCTTTGTTTTGAGTGACATCATATTAAAATTCTTTAAAACGCAATTTTTATAATTAAAGTTATTTTTGTTCAATGCGTGAAAAGTTAAAGTTTATATTTTTGAATAAATTAAACATGTCAAGATTTATTTGCTTTTAATTAATAGCTAATTTTATTTGTTTTTAATATTTTCGTTTCAAATGTTTCGACATTTTAAAAATTATAAATACTGGAAAACATCAAAAAAATATCCTTTGAATCATTCTAACAGCTAACGTAATCATATTAAATTAGAAAACCGAAAATTTTCGAAAATATCTATAAATTTAAATATAAAAAAAAATTATAAAAAGTTATTTATTTAAGTTAGTTTATATTAACAAGTTACTTATAGATTCTTGGAATATTAGCATCTCTGGACTATCTCTTCATCCGGATGAGGAGAATCATCCTGGAGTATTATCGTGTAAAAATGATAGTTGGAAAGCAAAAAAATTCCCTGCATTGTAAGCTATTTGAACATTATTAAATTTAAAAATTTCATTTGATAGCGTAAATTGCATTTAAATAGAAATCCATATTAATTAAATTAATTACGTTAATAGCGAATGTTGAAAAACGCTTAATTGCTATTAAGCGTTTAAGTTTAATTTAAGTGAAATCGTTATAAAATTTCTTTTTTTTTTATTTTTGAATTAATTTAATTATTCGATATTACTTAAATAAATACTTTAGAGAATCTGTAAAAAATGATGTTTAATAACTTCTCTTGATGGTTATAAAATACATAAAAAAAAATACAAAATTTATATTAGCAATTTTAAATATAAAAATTGTTAGCATAAAATTGCTATTTTTATTGCATATCTTATAAATAAAATTAAAGTTTTAATTAGTTAAAATTTAAAGAATATAACAACATTTTATAAAGCAAAAAAAAAGTTTTAAAGAATATATTTTTCTTATTTTACATAACATTAAAAAGAAAAAAAATGTGCTTGCATGTGGAGAACAGCTTTTTGTTACAGTGCTTCTATTGAAAATATAAAAATAGAAAATATATTCTTTCTCGATGACATTGACCTTCTCGATTTTTATAAATTTGTTCTTTTTATTATTATTATTATTATTACATTTTTTTTATCTGAAAAATATCATTCGTTTGTTACTGTAAACGTTCAAGAGTAGATACGTTCGAGTATCTACAGTATCTTGTGGTTAAGTAATTCGCGTAATTCAATATTTCTATTCATACGGTCACGTTTAAGATTTTTCGATCAAAAGATTTAAAAAGAGAGAGAATAAATGGCTGATCTTACAAATTATATCGTTCGTAAAAAATTATTTCTTAAAAAAAAAAATACGTCGAGGTTTGAAAAAAAAAAAAATATTTTAACTTGCATTACAAACAATATAGCTAACTTAGAAGCCGAATTTAGAATATAAAATGCAGAGAAAACAGCAAAATTATTTTTATAATATTTAGAAAATATGAGCGTGAAAACATCATGATAATTATTTTTTAAAGTAAAACTTTACCTTTTGACACTAGATTCTCATCTTTCGTAAACTGTCGACTTTAAAAAGGGAATGACAATCTTTATAAGTTGATGGTGACTTTTCGTTGATCTTCTAATACTCATCCCTTTTATATTGTGCAGGAGAGTGACCTCTGATTGGATAGATTTGAATCGATGTGACGTGGAAGGATTTTATTGATTAAATTTCTAATTTCTTCGGAGACACACTCATTAATTTTAGTTTTACATTAATTAATAGAATTTTGATAGGAAATTTTAATGAAAATATAAAAAAAAGTAAAAAGACCAAAACAATAATTATTTAAATAAATAAATATTAATTAAATAAACTCTGACCTTCTTTACACTAATATCGACTTTCCAAAACTTGCAAAAGTTACTAATTAACAATAATGTCCGAAAAAATTGTTTTCAAGTAATATAAAAGGATTTTATAACTAAATTTAGATGAAATAAATTTATAATAATAATTTATTTCTTAATTAATAATACATTTAACGATTAAAGTATGTTTTTATGACGTTAAATCCTTTAAAATTGACGATTTAATTCGAAGTAAAACTTTTAAAATATTTTAAAAAAAATTTTAAACCATGCAAATTATAGGAAAATTTTGTATTAAAAAGATATTTTTAAATTTTTCCTAATGTTATTATTTATTATATGGAATGATACGGGATAAAAACACTATTAACTATCCAATTATTGTTTAATGCATCAATTATTAATGATTATTTTTATATTAATCACTAGAATTATTTCTCCTTGGCAGATAATCATATTAGAATTATTTACACCATGAAAAGATTTGTTTAAAAATAGTTTGTTTTGCAAAAAACTATGTTCTGAAATGATATATAAAGTAACCGATGAGAATAATTTTAAAATATCATGAATTATATAAGATATATATATTTATTTTTATGTTGGCATTAAAGTTTTAGTTTGAATGGATTTGAGAATTATTAACGTGTAAACAATAAATAAGTTTAAAGTTTTTATAGCGCTCCCCAACAGCTTGTTTCAATATGGCGGAAAGACGTCATGATGTTTATATGTGCAGTTTTATTTCGCTTTTATTTTCAAGAGCGACATAATTTTGCATGCACTAGAGCAGGGGTGGGCAATTATTTTCTGCCGAGGGCCGGATTAGCAATCTTCAGAATGCAGCGGGCCGTATAAAAATTGAAATGTACCTAAGGCCGAATTTAACCTTATGGCGCCATTATATAATTATGCAATGAAATTATGATAATAACATTAGCTAATCTATTAATAATTAATAAAACTACTTAACATAAAATGACTATTCAAGTTCAAGGAATATGTTTGTGATTCTTGCACAAACATATTCCTCTCACCATCACAAGGGACAAGAATAATGGTTACGCCAATTTATCCGCACATGTTCTTGTCAATTTCGCTATCGTGTGTAACCACTTTTGTGATACACAAAGAATATATTCGTGTATCAATATTATTTTTGAAATATATTTTTCTTGTGTTTTTTTCTTAGTTTTTGTTTGTATGCAGAGTTCAAAAGTATTCTTAGAAACTATTTTTTCATTAGAAACATTAGAAAATAATTCGTCCTACGAATAAAATCAGATAATTTTCTTCGAAAACAAGTATTTTATCAAACTGGTTGATTCTAACAATCTATTACATCAGAATGTTACAAAATATTAGATCCCTACGTAATTAATTTTGTAAAAACAAATTTACAACTTAATGTGAATGATGAAATTTACTGTGTTCGTGGTTAATTATATCATCAAAATTTGGAGTAACTCAGTAGTGTACGTGTACACTAGCGAGAGTATCCATTATTTTATTTTTTTCTTTTCGAGTAGAATTTTACAAATGTGGACTTTGAAACTAATGCATTCTAGTTTATGCGGCGGGCCGTATAAGATGCCTTCACGGGCCGGATCCGGCCCGCGGGCCGCCTTTTGCCCACCCCTGCACTAGAGTGTATATAAGATTTTGCTGAAATACATCCGTAATTATAGAAGTTAATCGTTATAATATTAAATTTTTTCTGCGTAAACTAGGAGCAAAGTTTAACTTCTTAAGAAAATATTCTGATGAAAAGATATAGATTGATATGGCTTTAATATTAAACCAGCAAATGTAGATTTAGAAAAAATAATTTTGAGAGTTAAAAATAAAATATCGTTAAGAGCATACTTAATATTTATAGTCTACGTTTTTGCGCTCTAGATTAAAAATAAATATTATATATTTTAAATATTTATTTGAAGAGGCTACATCCCTATATCTCTCCGCAAATCTGTTACTGATAATGAAATCTTTCTTATTTTAATAATTAAATCAGCACATAACTCATACTGTAATTGATATTTTCATGAATATAGCAATCTTTCATTATACAAGCTTAATTAATACATTACAATACTCGGAAATTGTTCATATAGCAAAAAATCGAATAACGAAATATCAAAATCCCATAACTTTCCGTGTTATAATATTCGAATGGTTCCTAAGATAAAAATTTATTTTCAGAACACCAAAACATCATTTTAATGCAGCACAGAACGGTTCATTGAAGACACTCAAATTCTTCAATTATTCATAGATACGAGATAAAAATAAGAAAAAATCTGGAGAATACAAGATGTACTTGGAAGTAGGGAAATTTATGACATTTCACAATCGAATACGATCGACTACATTTTCGAGAATATGCTAATTTATTTTCGTTAGTGTGGAAATTATTCATTAATTGAAATAACATAGAAATTAGTGCATCTTTCGAAAGTAAAAACTCACAAAATAATTGCTCTCATCACGAATTATGCCTTTATATAACTAAAAATTAAAAAAAAATTAAATGAAAACATTATATACTATAGCTTTATATAAGACATGAAAAAAATTACATAATTTAAAATTAAAAACTATATTAAATTTTTAATTAATATATTAGCAAAAAGTTTGATCTGGAATTAATTTTAAATATATATATATATATATATATAACGGTAGGTAGGGGTATTTTTTCCAGTTTGTACAGAAACAAGGAAAACACGAAAATTTCTGCTTTTCGTCAGAAAAGGAGGAATTTTCGTGTCATACCTAATTCTTTTTTGTTTTTCTGTGTCATCTTCACAGTTGTCAGAGGGAAAGAGATGATCAAAAGTCTCATTTACAACCTAAGGAACAGAATTGGTGAAAGAACCGTCGTTCCTAGTGACCGTATCAGGGACAGAGACTCGTTTTCGTTTATTGAATAACACAGCGTAAGGTCCTTTCCAAGGTTTAGAAATAACTGATGTTTGAGCAGAACCTTCTCCAGGAGTCCGTTCTAGCTTTAATGATCATTTGTTTGTAAATCCGCTGTTCTGCCCTAAACGCCTCTTGTCTGTTTCATCGGTGGCTGTCCTGTAAAAACGGTGAAGTCTTCGGACCTACTGTTTCTTTCTAGAAAGTTCACCATTCCACCAATGACAGTTTCTTTTACAAATGGGTTTATAGTGTGTACTTTTATTAAAGGCAGTTAACATTCACTCTGTAAGAATTTCAACATATTCATCAATATCCACTGGTTCTTGGGGAACATGAGCATGTTGAAGCCAGATTTGACTGAGAGTTTCTCTAAAAAGATTCCAGTCCGTGAATTTTTGCTTACTCAGTAAAGAGAGAGATTTTGGAGGAGGAACAAAGTCAATAGTAGTTCGAGAAAGTTATGATCGCTGACGCTATTTTGATATAATGTAGAGCAGAATAAAAACTTGGTAGCAAGGTCACCAGAAGCAAAACACACATCAATCTAGCTTTGCCCGTTTGGTCCAATAAACGTTGGCAAGTTTGAGGAATTCATTGAGTGTAAATCAAACTGAGAGGCCAGATGACTGAGTTGGGCTCCTTTAGAGTTCTCCACCGGGCTATGCCAGTCATAACTCTTTGCGTTGAAATCACCAAAGATAATCACCGCATTATTTTGGATTTGACTCAAGACGTTTTGTAGCTGAGTTATGTTGTCAGAAAAGTCACCACTTGAAGGGAAATAAGCAGAAATTAAGTATGTAGCTGAGTTATGTTTTCAGAAAAGTCACCACTTGAAGGGAAATAAGCAGAAATTAAGTAAATATTGCTATTTTGAATGCAAAAAGTGACAACTGTGATGATATCAGAGGACAATTGTGGAATATAACTGATATCAAGATCGTTATTTCTTACGGCAATTCCAGTCCAAGTGATCCTATTTTGGTTACGTTGTTGAAAAACAGTCCAATTTCCTAAAAGTTTGATTTTATTATCAATACAGTATGGCTCCTGCAAAAAGATGACATCCGCATCTCTATTGTTAGCAATTTGCATAACATTATTTGTTTCTTCACACATGCCTCATTCAATTCAAGCATCCTCAGATCTTGTTCTCTCTCAACAGAGAAGTGTCACATGTCTTCATATCCAACTCATTTGCCTTATCCATGTATACCTCCACATATATATTAAACAACCACTGTAATTCTCTTGCCATGGAAATACATGGACTCAAAAAGCTACACTAAAAATAAGCTTAACATATAAAATGCATTTTTATTTATATTGCAGAAGATTCTTGAAAAAAATTCATTTCTGTTTCCAAATTTTGATAATGCATGCAATAATTATATTCTGTATTTACCAAAATTTTAAACTAGTCGTTTTGAATTTGTGTTTATCTCTGGATATGTTTTGTTTAATATGGTGGGTAAATCTGATCATCTTTGAGAGTTTTGCTTTATAATTTTAAGAAAAAATATTTAAGAATTGTTATTTTCTATTTTCATGTTACAGCTTACAACAAATTTTCTTCTTTCTTCTTTAAAAAAAAATTATTAATATGATTGAATTTGCTATGCTAAATAGAATAATTCCAATTAGTGATGGGACGATGTCAAAAATTTTCTCGATTCCGATTCTGATACTAATAAGAAATCCCGATTCTTAACATTTAACTTATAAGATTTTGCTTACAGACAGTACAGGTACACTATTCATTTTGTCTTATTTTCTCATTAATAATGGCCAAGTTATAAGATTTTAAGCATGGTAAGAAGAAAAGCTTGATTAAAGTTCATCTTAATAAATAAAGGTGTATCTCCTTTATTTGCTAAAGCTGTGATCAGCCTAAACAATAACACTTTCTCCTTTATTTTATGTTAATTAATAACACTTTCCTTCAGAAACAATATGAAAGGAGAAAAAAATCCCAGAAAAATTTCCTTACCTTACCTTATCTCCTCATTAAACACTCCTGAGTTCATTGGTGAAAGTTCCATGGGGGGCAGAAGCTCCATTCTCAAATTATGGGACTCCAAATTTGTGGCTCGGAATCATGTATTTTTATGATTTTCTACAAAACAATTTATAGATAATTGGATATTTTAAATGATTTTAGATGTATTTTATCATTCCGAATCGAATGCAATCAATTTAAATAAGCTATGACTTACTTTTACAAAGTTCGTGTTTTTTTCATTTACGATGATATATTCATTCTGAAGCTTGGTAGAATTCTCAGATATTTAAATGTTTTATACTATTTTGTATGTAAAACATCCTATTAATTATATTACATTCGTTCATTTTTCCACACTGATTAATAATAAATCAAATATAGAACTTTGAAGATCATCTTTGTCAGTCAGTTGAAAGAGTTTAATATGAGAATTCTACCAAGCTTCAGAATGAATATATTGTCGTAAGTGAAAAAGAATCACTTAACTTCGTAAAGGTAAGTTGTAGCTTATTTAAATTGATTTCATTCGATTTGGAATGACAAAATACATTTAAAATCGTTTAAAATATCCTATTATCTATAAAAGTTTTGTAAAAAATCATAAAAAAAATGTGATTCTGAGCCACAAATTTGGAGTCCCATAACTTAGAATGGGGCTTCTGCCCCACATGGGACCTTAACCAATGAACTCAGGAGTGTTTAATTAGGGGATAAGGTAAAGAGGAGGTCAAAATTCCACTGGGATTTTTTCTCCTGTCGTACTCAAAAACGTTTCAGAAATACAGTATATAAAGAAATCTTAGAACAAATTAAAATTTAGAAATTTCAGCAAGGAGGGAATTTTAATTACAAAAGCAAACAGTTAAATCATAAAAGAGAGCAATCCTTTCATAACTTTATAAGAAAAAAAGGCAGGATTCCAGATTACCTGCCGCGAGTTTTCGCGTCTATCAGTAGCGCGATGTACCGAGGTCAAATCATCACGCCACAAAACCGCTCAATCCATTGTCACATAATTGTACCTGGATGTGTGATAAGTGCAGCACCACAAAAACTCACAGCAGGTAATCTTGAATCTTGCCAAAAAGAAAATAAATTTTACTAATTTTACTATTTTGTTTATAAATATATAAAAATGTAAATAAATTAGTAAGAATCGTTTTGAAGGAATCATAAATCTCATAAAAAATCTCCTGATTCTGATGCTGATTCCTAAAACATCAACAATTCTTCAGATTCTCGATTTCGATTAATCGTCCCATCACTAATTCCAATCATATATTTTTTCAAAACAAGATTGTATTCAATTATTGTAAGAATAACAGTGATGACTAGAAATGATTTTAAAAAATTATTTAAATATTAATTATTAGTATATATACTACACATACATTGGGTTACTTACTTTCACAATGAGAAATCCATGATGCAAATGTTTGTCTGATCCCCAGTTTGCTATTCATTTAAGCTTATTAAAATAATGTGTTGTGCCATAAATACCGAGAGAGAGCAATCCATAAATTTACAGTATTTTCAACTTATAATTTCAGTGTTTTAAATGAACCCACATTGTAAATCAAAAGCAATCTGTATTTCATATAATTATAATTTATTTATATGTAAAAGGAGAAAAATAATTATTTATAAAAACAAAAAAAAAACTCTTCTTAAAATAAGCATGTATTTAAGCACAAAACTAATCCTAATCTGAAAGAAAAATAAAGTATCCTTGAACAAAAGTTTGAAAATTAATCTACAATTAATTTTATGATATATACATTGGGTTGCCTAGTTTCCTTAATGGGAAATTCACAATTCAAATGCTTGTATCATCTTTATGTAATATAATTTTTATTATTATATATATATATGTTATATTTGTATATGCAACAATATTTTTTTTTATTATATTAATCAAGTTTATTTTATTACACCTGAATTAAGAACTAAAAAAATAGGTAAGGATAACAAGAAATTTACCTCCCATTCGTGCATAGAGACTCCCACCAAAATATCCATTAATTGGCGATGTAGCGGCATATACAAATATAGATGTGCTGAGCAGGGAACCACGTCTAAATATTAGAAAAATAGTTCATATTAGTTTTCATATTGATTATTTATGCTGAGAGAGCACAAATTAAAATTTATTAATTTCTTTTTCATATGGGAAAAGTCATAAATACACATGTTTATGCATAAAAATAAGTCAAATTTTAGGAATCATTTATCCCCAAGAATTTTGAAAAATTTAATTTTCCAGAAAGTAAAACTTAAGAATTTTTTTTTATTAATTAGGAAAACAAATGCCATAATACTTCGAATTTAAGCCACCCTCAAATGTAAGCGGCAGTAGGATTTTAAAATTGGAAAAAAATTTTTTTACAATAGATATTGAAAAATAAACATTTTTATTTACTTAAATAGGTAGATACTTTACATAATAAGCTACCTAATGTATTGAATTTGAGTAATCATATTTACACACTATTACTATTAATACATACACAAAAACTATTCTTTTGCCACTAAGAATATTTTATAGCTAGCAATTAAAAAAATTCTTTTATAGAAACAATTGCTTACAAGTAAAAGTAAAATACTTACTCAGTGTACAATTCACCTAATATTGCAAAAATTACAACACACAATGTCACTACTGCAATTTGATGACCAGATCCAATTAATGCTGAAAACAACACTGGATGGGCAGGTGGTCGGAAGACATCACCGTGAACTTGTTTCCAACCATATTCATCACCCAAGTCACGTTCCTGGAAAATAAAAAAATTTAAGTATAGCTTTTTTTAAAATAATTTAAACTAATTTAATTATGGATTTCATAATTTAAATTAATTTCTAGTCATAATAAATTAAATTAACCTACTTTATTACTGTATTACTTTGAATTTAAGCTGCAGTAGGATTTTAAAATTGGAAAAAAAAAAATGATTTTATAATACGTATTGAAAAATAAACATTTTTATTTACTTAAATAGGTACTAATATACTACATAATAAGCGAATTGTAATCAATGATCGTAATACCATGTGTATACATAGAGCGTAAAGCAAAAGCCCGAATGTTGGGGAGTGGGAGCTTGGGAGAAATAAGATGTTAAAATATTCATTTTGAATTTAAGCCGCACCCAAAATTTTGTTTTAAAAATACGAATAAAAAGTGCGGCTTAAATTCGAAGTAATACGGTAATTTAAATTAATAAATTTTCAAATTTTCAAATTTATCGAAAATCATCTCTAATCAAATTAATATTTCATAACAAAATGTGTTTTGTTGAAATTTATTTTCCAATAAGATATCAAAAGAAGTTTATCTAAAACAAACAGGACCCTCCTGATTTATGACATTTCAAGTTCTTTTTCTGCACTTTAATAAATTCTGTTTGAGAAATGATATAAATGAGCAAATTAATCACTACACTATTACAATTTTGTAATCAATAATATTTTGGTATACAGGTAAGCCTCGATTAGTGCGAGTTCGAATAATGCGATTTCGATTAGTGCGACTTATTATATCCATAGTAATTTTTTATGTTGTATATATATAGGTTTTATTTTTGTATAATCTTTATTATATTTAATTTTTTACTGATATTTATTTGTAAATTATTTTTAATTTTTTTCTAGCATTTCAAATGTTTTTTTACTTATTTAATTAGTTAATTACTTTTATTAGCTATATGGTCTAATTTATTTGCATCATTAAAATATAAATATTTTACTAATAAAGAATTTATGTTATTAGTTAAATTTATTTTAGTTTTATTCAATGTTTGTACTTCCAGTTTTCTGTTTTTTTTTTCTATGAAGTTTTCTATTTGACAAAGCTTTTCCACTCATATACCTCTTGAGAACAGTCAATTTATTTGAATTTGTTACTATACTACACTAATTACTTGATCAAAGAATAAAATTTCTGAAATTTCAAATCAAGTAAAGTTTTCAAGTTTTTCTTTTTAGAAAAAATTGAATTTTAATTTTTGCCATTTTCTTAATTTCTACTTCAATATACAATAAATGCATAAATTGGGACAAGAATGATCATAAAGAAAATGTTATTCCGATAATTATCTGTTTTGATTTTCGTAAAATATATATGTACTATACTATATTTATATTTTCAGATGTATTGAAGATGATGTAAGAAACAATTCTCACTAACTACGCGGAAGAAATGCCAATAATTGGCACTAAGTGCTAAAGTTTTCGAAATTATTTACAGTTTCCAACTTCAGATTATCAAAACAATTTTTTTCCCAAATGTTTTTTTCATTTATCTTTATTTGCCGTTAAAATATAGCTACATGTTTATGTATTAAAAGGAATAAATAATAATTTTCTAATCTTCTAATTAGAAAGATTTGTTATTCTAACCTTGACAAAATTTTTTTAGCAGATTGTAAAGAAACTTAGACAGATAATATAATATAACTTAATTTAATCGGATAATGCCATATAACCACATTATAATATATTTTGTAAAGTTTTGTGTGATTTTATATATTTTTGAAAAGTCCGCATGAGAATTGATAAAAGTTCTTTTATATGTATAAAATTGGTGGATAATATGAACAACGGTATTATTCGTTATCAGAAAGAAAACTATACATTTATTTTTCACAGAAAAATTTGCTGAAAATTATTCCGCCTATTCTCCAGTTAACGACAAAATTTTTATAGAGAAAGCATGTTTTCCCTTTATAATAGAGGATTTAGAAAATAATTAAAATTAAAAATTTTTTTCCATTGTTCTAAAGCAACGGTTTTTAACCTTTTGTTGACTCCAGAGCCTCAATGGATTGTCCAATATGGTCCATACCTCTTTCACTTGACTGTCGAAATAATCATTACCATTCCTCATATGCATGACTTTCAAATATGTTTAAATAAAATAAATACCAGTATCCAGGGATCAAGTCCCATACTCGCAGCATTTGGTTCCCATACCCACCGGTTAAGAACCTCTTGTTCTAAAGCAACGTTTCCCAATATTTGTTAAACGCGTACTCCTTATCAGCCCATTTCCATAAATATTATACTTTCAATATTAGAATAATGTTTGTAATTAATATAATAATACAGTAATTAATTAAATAATTTTCCACTATTAGATTATTCAATTTTTTTCGTGTATCCCGAACGTTCTAGCCTGTGCTTCTTGGAGTTCGCGTACTCCATGTTAGGAACTGCTGGACTATATTAAGAATTTTCTAAGGCATCATTTCCTAAATGGTGTTCTGTGAAACTCTACAGTTTCATGAATTGGAATAAGAGTTCCACGAAGAATAAATCCTTTGCTTATAAATATAGTAATATAACATTTTTAATTTAAGAACAATCAAATTATATATTAAACATAACTAATTAAAGCCTTTTTAATTCTTTCAGTATGGATCTATATTTTTTTAGGTCCATACCGAACAATTTAAAGGGAGTTCCGTTAATGTTCCACATAATATAAAATAATTCCGTGGCCAAGCTGATAAATATTATTTTAAGAGATTTTCGAATATACGTCAAATTGTGCGAATGCACTATTATTTTTTATAATTTATATGCAGTCGTTAATACTGAATTAGTGCCATAAATGATTATCAAAGTTTCGTAGTTAGTGCCACGTAATTACTCATCTTAAAAATGATTATTGTAAGCCACAACAACTTGACTCAAGATGCAATTATCAGAAGTTATTATTCATTTTGAAATTTTTATTGTCCATTGTTAATACTACGTTATTGCTGTTGATCCCTAAAGTTACAACGTTAGTGCCGCATAATTATATTCTTTTTCTAACAATTTCAATATAATATTAAGTCACATAATATTTTGCGACAAAATTTGATAACTGAGCAAGTAGTCTTATACAGTGGTACTTTACAATTCAATACTAATCCGTCGCCGTAATGTCGAATTGAAAAACTGTCGAATTGCGGGACAATATTTCCCACATAAGACTATGTAAAATAGGTTAATTCGTTATCGGGTCCCCATCCCACTCCTCTAACAGATGAGGTGAGAGAGATACACTATATTGTTTACTTTATTATATGTATTTTACTATTATATAACACAATAAATTACAAAATACACTATTTTATACACAGCACACAATTTATTAGCTCTTGGATGTTGGAATGAAGTCTTCCAGCAAACACCCTAGAACACCATAATTGTCTCTCTCTGTTGCAAAATGTTGCCATAGATGTCCTAGGAACGCCATACTCGAGTTATATAACACCCTAGAACCCCATAATCGTCTCTCTCTGTTGCAAAATGTTGCCATAGATGTCCTAGGAACGCCATACTCGAGTTACATTTTAATTGTTCTACCTTTTCTGCAGTTTATCTACAATTTTTCTCTTCGTCTCTTTGTTCAATCAAGTGTTGTTCTTTTCGGAATTATTCCTTTGGTCAGTTCTCTTTGAACTCATCCTTACATTTCACTCAAAAAATAATAATTATTACAAATTTTTTACTTTCTGAAAAATGTAGAATTGAAAATTAACACATAAAACATGGGCAAACACCAAAGTAGGCCAAAAAGAACTGACAAATAGCAAGCACTGGCAAATACCAAAGTAGCCCAATAAGAACTGACAAATAGCAAATGACATCACACGCACGATCCATGCACGCGCATGCGCTATCCCGCGAAACTCAATTGTCGAATCGCGAGACCGTCGAATTGTGGGACGTCGAATTGCGAGGCACCACTGTAATAACTTTGTATCTTGTTTGCGTTTTCTCTCTTTCGCTTTATTTGTTTTAGTTGATTCAAATAATGATAAGCGTTACTGTTCGAGAATTAAATTTCTGTGAAATTATATATTGTACACGTATTTAAATAAATTAAATGTAATTATTATTACTCTAGCAACATATATGTGTTGCTTGATTACTTAATTATAAATTGCAGAATTTACTAATTTACAATATTTGATTTTTTAAAAATACTTCTTCGCATTTTTATCATTTTTTACTATATCAGTAATCATTTTAATTTATAGTATTTAAAGATTACAGTATTGATATTTCTATAACTTTTAAGCATATTCTTATGCTATTTTTCGCAATATTTCACTATAATATTAGGTTTCAGATATTACTATTACCGTCGTGATAATTTAATTAATTAATTCTTATAAATGAAAAATTATATGGCTAATCCTTAGAAAAATTCTTTTTTAAAGAAAAATAATTGGTCTTCGATTACAATTATTTTTCTGCAGTTTTCTATCAATGCAACATTATACAGGAATACCTCGATTATCGCGGTTTCGATTATCGCGATTTTCGAATTATCGCGGTTAAATTACAGTTTATTCTAAGAACTGACTTAAATTTAATTATTAGTTTTGAAAATTCTTAGCATTATTAGATCAAATTCTTAAATTAATATATAAAAAATCAAATAATCTATGGCATATTATATATAATCTTAATTTTTTGCTTTATATAAAATATGAATATAACAAATTTTAAAAATTACTGCTAAATTTATCGTTTTCTTCTTAATTTATAATTTGAAAGTTTCACAAACTAAATTTTAATAATTATTTTAAGAAATTTACATAATTTTATTTATTCTTTGCAGTATTTTATATATATTTACCATATCATCCATTTCTTCATCTTTACTGTAACGAGCATAGTCTTTTCTCAAAGTTCTCATAAGAATCATACTTACTAGACCAACCAAGAAAATTACCATCATGAAAGAATTGAAAATGGAAAACCAATGTATCTATAAAATTTAACAGATTATTACTTATTTAAATTAACAATATTCATCTAAATATAGTTATATAATAGTTTAATTACATAAGAAAATATATACATGAACACTTGTACTTATGACAATGATGTAATTAGTATATTTTGTATGTGCATGTCTATACGAATCTATGACCATAAGGATCTGATATGTGGAAAGCATCCTTTTTATGTTTGGTTTTTATATTTGTGTTAGTTATTATGATGAAGTGGAGTTTAATAATAAACACTGGTAGTGGGAATTCATAAATTTTGGGCATTTCTGACTTCCAACCACTTTGAATTTATGATCATGGGATTTGGATCAAACCATGTCATAAATTGATAACTACCTATATTTACCCATTTATTAGACCATTTAATAAATATTACTAGACCAGCAATTGGGAATTAAGAATTCATGGATCAGAAGATAACCCATTAATATAACTTAGGTGATTTACTACTGATATTTATTATAGAAAAAGATTAATAAAAAATTCCAAAAATCATACAATAGGAATAGAATTCATGACTTCAGTAGGTTTCCATTAAAACCTGAGGTAATAAATTGGTCATACATCAGAAATATTCTAAATTTATGAATTGTTCTCTACAATATTTATGATACAATATTAATAATCATAACATTTTGAACAAAAAATTATAGGAACCAGATAGAAGAAGAATGCTGTCAATACAGACCATTGTTCATAAACTCATGCATACAAAATGCATTAATCAGTCAACTTAGTTATTTCATTGTCATCAGTACAAGTAGTTATGTAAATAGTCTTAACTTAAAACATTCAAATTACGAAAAGAAAAACCTAATGCTACGTTTCCACGGGACAGTTGATTGTGATTAAATATTTGATTGAGTTTAAATTTATACGTGTAAACGCGAACCTGATTTACTGATCAAGATTAAACTGCAAACAACGTGATTAACTTAACCAAGTTTCCAGAACTTGTTTAATTGCTTTTGTATTCGATTATTTACGTCAAAGCTTTCTCCGCGGTCTGTTACATCACGAAGAAAACAAGTTTAAAATGGCGGATCACTCGGCTGCTTCATCGACTGTATTGACTAATAAACCACATTGCTAATAGCAAAAGATGTAATAATAATTGGTCTGATAAGGAAGTTATATCGATTTGCGATGTTTGGAAAGAGTATTTAAATGACCTTCGAGCACAAAAACGAAACTGCATTGTTTACGAAAAGATGAGTAAAAGATTGGAAGAAGTTTCCATTAGCAGAACAAGCAAGGATATCCGTACAAAAATACAAAATCTTGCACGAGAATACAGGTAAGTTACAAAGCTGCTATATTTTTTCGTACGATCACTTATATTATTTTTAAGTCGCATATAAAGAAAAAATATTCATTGTTTAAATTTTTCATTTTAGGCTATTGATCTTGTAATTGAAAAATTTATATTCTCTCAATTTATTACAGTTCCGTGTTTTTTAATTGACTTTGTAACCTGAATATTATAAAATTTAATTTAATCACAAAAATTAGCTGGTTCTATTATATTTTATAGGAAAGAAAAAGCTAAAATGACTAGTGGATGTGCTCCCTCTGTTTGGAAATTTTGGGATATAGTTCATAGTATCATTGGAAATTTGCCTGTAAATGATTATTCAAAGATACAAGAAAGTGTTCAGGTAAGTACTTATAATAAATGGAATATAAATACAAAAACAATGAGAATTAAAATATCTAAATGATGAAAAATTTTGTCTGTTATATGAATAAATTTTGTTTTGATGAACTATCATAATTACATTAAAATATAAAACATGTTTTTATAATTTTTTCTCCACTTCAGAAATAAATATTTTATTTCTTAAAATTTCAGCATCATGATATAGATTACATTCCAGTAGAATCACAGAATTCAGAGGAGCAAACAACACCCATTAATAATCATGATTTAATTTTAACTGAACAAGAACTCTCTACATCAACTTCACCTGTTTCTGAAGCTCACTCTCCTAATGTTTTATTTGACTTTTCACAAGTAACTTCAGAAAATATTTTAGGTAAAACATTATTTTAATCTTTTTTATATGTTTCTAACATGAGATATATTTAACAAATTTTATATTGATAAATTAACTCTTCCAGAAACAGCAGAAAACGAAAATATTTTAAGGCAAAGAAGACAAAGACGTCTCCTGTTTCATAATTCTAATTATGAAACAGAAGTAGTGAAAGTAATGAAATTAATGTTACAACAACAAAAGAGAAGTATTGATTTAGTTATCTCTGCTAATGTGTCCGGGGTATTACGCAGTTTTGGGTTAAACTACATAACTTTATTTTCAAGTTCTGAAACTCCGCAGTAACGTTTTTGGTGCCTTAATGCACCCTCTTCAGGTACACACTTTTATAATTGTTAAGCTAAATAACAAACTTCAAGTTCTGAAACTCCGCAGTAACGTTTTCTGTGCCTTAATGCACCCTCTTCAGGTACACACTTTTATAATTGTTAAGCTAAATAACAAATTATAACATAACCATCTTAGAACACATACAGAATATAAGGTTCGGAATAGAATACCGTTCTTCGGTATTCTATGTTGAAAGCACTGACAGACTACAGTGTATACAGTGGGTGATCGGTTAACAAACTGTTCGGATAACGAATTCTTTCGCAAAAATTTTTATGTTCTGATAACAAACACTTCACAGGAAAAAACTGTGGGACTTGTGGACTGATGGAATGATAGGTCGGCCAGATGGCCACATGGTAAAGCTGTGGGTTACCATCCTGGAGGATCCAGGTCCCACTCCTCCAAATTTTCAGGAATGGTCCGGACCCTGTTGTCTCTCCATATTTTCAGAATTAAATTCTAGTAAGTTGTATTGTATACAAAATAAATAATCAACACTGTTCTAAATATGAAAAACATTTAAATTATATAATGTTATGATTATTTGTTTTGTATACATTACAACTTACTAGAATTTAATTCTGAAAATATGGAGAGACAATACAAGATTAATTTGAAATGAATGCTATGGAGTTATGCAGTATTTAACAACATTCAAACTTTGCGGTCTGCAATTGATTGCACCACGTGACTCAGTTCTCCCAAGTTTTGACATAAACGAAAAAAAGTGACCCAAACTGTCTGACGAGAAATGCGTCCTATCATTCTGTTCGTACGTAACTTTTTCGACTGAGTGACAAGTAAAATTTTATAATTCTCTATTTGATTACTGTTATTCACTACGGAAAAATCAAGGATGTTTCACAATTAATAGGATGTTTTGCATATATATACAGTATAAATGAAAATATTATTTTTGTGTTGTAAATAAACTTGTATATTTTAAGACCGTTGTGAGTCTGTAGAGGAGTGATTTCGATATCGAACCACATTACAGGACTGGAAACAAACTCGGACCACGAACTTTACTATAAATATTTATTTGATATCAGCTCAATACAAACTTATGCGGTGATTTTTACTTAATGATGCAAAACGATCGATTACTTTGTCCCAAATTGAGTTTTTTTGCCATTTTTCTATCGATGAACATGATCGCTAAATTACTTAACCGATAATTAAGCATTCTGTTACGTAAATACGATTTAATAAAGCGTATACAGGAGAATGTTCTTTCACATCGGCGTGGCCCACCCAAAAAAAAGCTGGTTACGTCACTGCCCTGTTTTAGATACAAAATCCCACTGAATGTTTTTGTTATACTCTATACTGTATATTTTTTATTCAATGGTTCTTAATAAATTACTTTACGTCACTGCCCTGTATTTAGATACAAAATCCCACTCAATGTTTTTGTTATACTCTATACTGTATATTTTTTATTCAATGGTTCTTAATAAATTACTTTTTTACTATTATTTGGAATTTTTTATTTAAAATAATAATCAATTTTCTGTGTCAAAACAAATTATTAACGAAATCCTTCTTTAGAAAAGTCTACATCGTTTAGATTTATTAGAGAAAATTACATAAAATTTTTTCTAAATAATCTACCTTGTGTTATGTAAATAATCGACATTAGAAAGGCCAAACATCTACTCACACCATTGCATACATCTATAATCTGTAAAATATATCCATTTTCTACCATGAAGTAGCAAAAAATAGCAAATTTTCTACCGTTTGTCGATCAAACTACGCTTGCGCCACTTTTCGCCGAGAGTTAGACCAGCCTATGGCGATTTTCTAAAACTAGCGGCACAGATTAAAGAGTATACAGATACGACATTCAATAGTAAAAACTGTGAAGCAAGTCACGCCCCTACGGATGGTAGCGCACCAAGCGAATGACAGGAGAAGCAAAACGAAGCGCGTTACAGGGTGTACAGTCTTTAAACAATTTTAAAAATTTATTACAAAACTAAATGAATGGATAATAATGTATTTCGTCTTGCATATTAATAAGTGATAATTTGAATTTTTATTAAACTCGGCAGAATGTAGTTGAATCCTAAATAAGTAAAAGATTGAGAAGTTTCTATGAGACGCCACATAAAAATATTAAAATAAGAGACGAATCTCTCATTATTTCCTCATGTAAACGATCATTTTGTGCATTTAAAAGTAAATACTCGATCAAAAGCTTTGTTTTGCTTCTTGATGACATTTATTAAATCAGTTTCAATAAAAGCATGTAAATTGTCCGCCATTAACAATGTAAGATTCTACCGGAAACGGAATAAGTAACAATACATCATAACCTGTTTAATTATCAGCGCGTGTAAACACCACTTTAATCACGGAGAAAGATAACTGTGATCAACTTTAACGCCAGTTAAGTTAACTGCGATTAACTGTCTAGTGGAAACGTAGCATAAGACTGATAAGATAGTAAATAATATATCAAGTTACTTTTATTTATTAAAAACAAGTATAGTAATTTTTTTTCAAAATAAGGAAATTCTGAATCTTTCCAAAATACAGAGAGGTCCCCAAATTACAACTGTGATTATTTATGATGAATATCATACTTACAATGGCTACCATCAATGATTTTGCAATAACAGCAGCTAATTGACCAGAGAACTAAGTTAACTGCAGGATGGAAGAGAGCTATATTTCATTCATGCAGTAATTTCAAGTCTCTAGAGTTTTAGATGTACAGTCTCAACCCATTCAACCAAAATGAATGCTTGTTTTTATAGTGTGTTTTCTTAATTTATAAAGTTCTGGTAGATACAAAATACACAAATTCCTTGTTTTAAAGAATAAACATTATTGTTTGCTACTACTTTTTTAAAATATATTGAATATTCTGAATTCTGGTGATTGGAGATGCAACCTCCATTTATAACACTGTGCCTATAAAAATAGTGTTGAGTTATGACAGATTCAATTAAAAACAAAAGTTCTGAATACAACCCTGTTATAAGTTCGGGTCTTCCTGTACTTTGCTTTAGGATAATTGGTTGAATAAATAAGGAAAGAAAAAATTAATAATAAAAATAAGAAAAAATTATTAATATTTAAAAAACTATGAATACAAAAAGGAAATTTAAAAATATATAATAATGATTATTTGATGACTTAGTGATCTATAGATGTTTCTTATAATAATTTTTATTTTGAAATATGGAATTTAAAAACTTACCCTATGTTGGAAAAAACTTGGATCAAGGTATTTATCAAATCTATCTTCAAATTTTATTGCAGATGGTTTCCAATTGACCTAAATTAAAATCACCTATATACAATTTGAATTTTACATTATTGTTATTAAAGAAACATTTAAAACACATACTTCATAAGTGAATGGAATCTTTCTTCCTTTTTCCAATTTAATTTTTGCTTCACTAGTCAGATTTACGTCTACAATGTTATTACCATTATATCCTATATCGAATTTTTTGTGTGTCCATAAATAATAACTATCATCTGTTGTATCTAATTCACCAACAATACCTTGAATAATAAATTTAATAATAAGAGTTAATGAAATTTATATAAAAGTATTAATCAAACAATATAGTTTAACAAAATATAATGCCTTTTAACCTTTAGCGCTCCAACGCCTAGCATTGCTAGACACGCCTGCTCCGTCTAACGCTTCAAACAATATAGTTTAACAAAATATAATGCCTTTTAAAGCATAAGTAAAAATTAAATATACTCTAATTTAATGTAAGAGATTAGCTACAAATTAAATATCTAGAGCCAAATCAATCCCTACTGTAATATAAAATAATTAATAATTATTAAAATCACAGTATTTTAATTATACATTATTATTTTAAATCAAATCTCTACTGCAACTATCTGTTAAAGTTAATAATTATTTATTTTAAATTTGGTCTAAAATGGTACCATTTAAATTGAATTATTATTAAAATTACAGTTTAGTTCTAAATTATCACACTAAGAGTCAATTTGGCTTTAGATATTTGATTTGTAAAAATTAAATAAAGTTAAAATTAATAAATTGATAATGGACATTTAAAAATTAATTTAGAAGTATTCTCAGAATTATTTGTCCAATCATCAAAAATTACACTTTGATATACAAGCAATCCTAAGTTTTATAAATTTATTAAGTTCTCTTAATTTTTTATTATGAATTTGAACTTTTGTATATCAACTGATGAATAAACAAATACAAATACAAAATATTGATGAACTGAAATAAATCATTGCTTTGATACAGAGAATTCTCTCTACTATTTCTTGTTAAATTAATATAACCAGCAAACATCAGTGATTTCAATATATTAATCATTAAAACTAGTCAAACTAAAATCCTAAGTCCTTTATTAACAGTTATTGAAATATTTGGCTATTAAAGAAAAGGTCAAACAGCAATTTTCCAGTCACCTCCTTTAATTGGGATAAAATTAGAGCATAAAATTCCTGCTACTGCTTGACTGATTAATGTGACAGTGAAGCAAACTTGATTTCACTAGATCAGTGTGTGTATCTGGCTGGGATCACAAATTTCACTTGAGATTCTGCACTTGAACTCCATATGTGGCTGCAGTCACTGGTATCTCTGCCTAGGATCACAAATTTCACTTGAGATTCTGCACTTGAACTCCATATGTGGCTGCAGTCACTGGATCCTCAGTTGATTCTCATTTGTAAGATCACTGAATGTTCAGAACACACAACGATATTAATTGCAACTACATTGCAGAAGTATTTTTAGAAAATTCAATAAAATTAAGTTCTGTTAAGACATGTTAGTTGATATAAACTTGATTCCTATTAATACATAACAATTGTGAGGAAGTTGACTTTGACCTGTCCTATTTTTATTTTATTATGCACTTTATTATTTATCGTTATTATCTTATTATCTAACATATTATATTTTAGTTTAAAAGTTAACTTACTTCCCACGTTCTCTGTCTATTCTTAACAATCTCGTGATATGGAATCGGAAACCGTCCTCCGGAAGAGCTGTCCCGGGTAATGACATCATCATCATCTCATTTAACTAATTTTACCACTGGTCCGATATGCGAATGCAAGAATGATCCGTATCGAAGTTTCGTTCGGTATATAAATTCATTGTAAAGAGGATGACATGAATGAATTACTCTGTAAGCTAATAACTTTAACTTGTTACATAAGAGTATGTAAAAAGCAACATGGGACTGTAATCACTCGGATATAAAAAGCCGACAAACTCAACGAAAAAGACGAGGTGTTGTCTTGACGTAAAATTGGCAAAAGTGACATTTGAGTTCCTTGTAAAGATCGATGATTGAAGTTTGTATCGGAGGTGGAGGTAGTACACTAAGTAGTATTTAAGGTTCTTGTTTGTGTGAATAATTGATTGTTACTATTTGAGTTGGATTAAATAAGTTTTGTTGATTTAATTTATTGTTGCTTTATTATAGTTTCAATAACACATTTATTAACACTTTTGTAAGTGTTTCGAGTCTAATAAATTTATATTTTTTTGTTATTTAACTTGTTTGAGAATTTATTCCTATTATTAGTATAAGTTTCTAACATCGTTGTTTGTTCTAGCTCTAACACTTAATCGGCACTTTTAGTTTAAGTTCCGATTTCTGGTTTCGTCAGTTAGACGTTACATTGTGTTAAATTTAATTAGCTACAAAACAACCTAAGTTAGAATTAGTTTAAGACCTGAGCTCAGGCAGAACTCTGGAATTTGCAGTTGCTAACTGTTAGGCTTAGTTATAATTAATAGTATTGCATCCGTTCTAATCCGCAACTTTGCACAATGAATGATAATCAAACTTGAATTACTACAATAACTTCAAAATGTAGAATATATGAGGCACAATTACAATGTTTTGTTAGCAAGAATTTTCATACTATAGCTGGTCATTCTTAATTGTTATATAAAAAAATTTACATAATCCATGTGGCAAATCTGGTTCTCAGGTGGCATCTTGTCATTAAACTGATCTCTGAAGTTCATCATTTTTTGTATAGATTCAAGTCGTACAGGTGAGGTTTTGTCAAACATGTAAATAGATTTTTCATTTTAATTTGAGGTAAAAATTGTTATGCTGATTTGGATTTATCACATTCCCTCTCCTTTTGAGATGGGAAATACCATTTCCTATTTGTAGAGGTTGGTGAAACATCTTTTGGAGGACAATATGCTGACCAGAATGTTCTGGAAGGCAGTGCTGACCTCCAATGGCATATCTCTCAACAGATCACAATTTTTTTATGCTTTTTTAGATATCAAATCTCATTTTTGGAACTATTCCTGTCTATACTAATACCAAATTTGGAAGGCAGTGCTGACCTCTAATGGCATATCTCTCAACAGATCACAGTTTTCTTTCCTATTCTTTAAATAAATTTCATCTATTTTGATACAATTTTTTTCATGCTTTTTTAGATATCAAATCTCATTTTTGGAACTATTCCTGTCTATACTAATACCAAATCTTGTCAGATGGACACACAGGATAGTGTCAATACTGCTATTTGAACTTTTACTAGTTTGGAAATATTCCAGAAGAAATGAACTAATATAGAAGCTGTGCCTCCATAACTGATGGGGTATTGAATGACTAGAGACTGACTGATGCTACTTCCTTAATTGAACAGTTCATTTCTGAAAAGTTGCATCATTTACCATTAGACGATAAAGATATAACAAATAATATTTTGCAGCCAGATATGTTGAGGAGTCCATGCCAGTCCCTAGTTTGGGCACTAAATTGTGAGGTTCCTAACCAAATGCATATCTTCACCTAGAATCACAATTACATTTCTTTTTAAGTTCCAAACTTGCACATCCATCCCAGCAGCAGAAGTTACTAAACCTTCAGTTGATTCTCTTCTGTGAGATTACCACATGCACAGAAGAATATACAAGATTAATTCCAAAAAACATTGTAGAAATAATTCTAGAAAATTCAATAAAAATAAATTCTGTTGAGAAGTGTTAATATAAGCTTGATTACTATTAATTTATAATAATGAAGAACAATGATCAAAACTTGAACTACACTGACGGAAAAAAAATCCCAACACCAAGAAAAAATTATTGTAGAGTAATCTTTTCCATTCTATTGAATAAAAATAATTCACTCTGTGCCAGTCCAGGGAATAAGACGGATATGGAATGATGTATACCTGGTGTTTCATATCCATTTTATTCTCTAGATTTTGACAGACTTTCTAAATAGTAACTATATGCCATGATAGAACTAGATATATAATAAGAAAGTTAGTGTTGCCATTTATTAATAGTTAAAAAATTGTGTTCAGTTTATCATATGTTATTTAAAAAAGTTCCAGTAATTATTGACTACACCTTGTATAAACTGTACCAAACCATACATTAGCAGTGAGCATTAGAAAATCTATTAACCAAGAATAGTCCAAAATTCCAAAACACTGTAAATACAGAAATTCCTCCACTAATGAAACTTGAAATCAAAAATATTTCTAAAATCAAAATTGCTTTTTATAAAACTATTTAACTATATATTCAGTCTTCTTCAAAATAATAATTATCCATTGAACAAACTTACAAACTCAAAATCTATATTATTCTAATTAATACACCAGTTTCACTAGACAAATTTATCACAAAAATTAAAAAAGCATACAATATAAGGAAAGGTTTAACAATTACAGAATCTCAATACAGACATTAGAATAGAAAAAACATCAGTTGGAACACAGTCATATTCACACAGTGTGGTCAACTGCTGCAACAATAGTTACAATATTAAAATCCCTATTAATTCAATATCAAACAAAAATAGACCAGAATCAATCTTCACTTCTTAAACACAAGCATCACCTAACTTTTATAAGTTTCGTGTATAATACACTGACAGAAAAAAAAATCCCAACACCAAGAAAAAATTATTGTAGAGTAATGAAATTTGGACAATGCATTTGTGTAGTTAACATGTTTAATTGATTAAATTTTCAAGATCACAG
>AYEL01067537.1:0-20104 GCA_000484575.1 Olivierus martensii
CGGTGTGACTCAGTCTGCACTGACTGCAGCCCTGATGAGTACGCAATCGCACTGATTCATACAATACACACATATAGAGCGCCTATCGAGGTACCTAGTACCTACAATTCAAAAATAAATATACTATGAACGGAAAAAATATGTTTTTGTAAAATAATTGTATAGTAATGTAATAGCTATAATAATTTAAAAATGTTTTCATTTTGGTGGGAGGGCTGCAGCCCTGCAGCCCTTATGGGCGAGCCGCCACTGATACATACTCATAACAATTAATGTCCTCCTACTTTTTTACATATTTATTCACATGCCAAGTTGTGATGTGATATAAATTATTTACTATTTCTGTAAATTATTTTCCATTATCGTTTATTTTTATATTCATCCCTTTATGTTCTTCATGAAACTTTTCATGAATAAAAAATCCTTTCTTTTGCATTTTGTGAAAATTTTTCTTGTGTCCTACTTATTTTAGAGTGTATGTTCATTTGTAGTTATTTTCCCCAAATTTTCATTATTCAGATAAATAAAAATGAAGGAGGAGGTAATTTACTCACCAAGTTTCTTTTAAAACTTATCAGAGGTTTTTGAAGAGGATGAGTAGTGAATAATTCTATCTTCAAAAAGCTCAAATATGTCAATAATATATTAAAAGATACCATTTTGGTATTCTGTCCAAATTAAAGTGATAAATTATTTTTTTTCAAAAAACTTGCGAGAAGAGAAATGGAAGCGCTTCTTTCTAATAACCGTCGAAAGAAACAATTATTAAACAAATAGTTACAATTTATTGTTGCGTTGTGTCTCATTAATTCAAAAAACTTGAGAGAAGAGAAATAGAAGCGCTTCTTTCTAATAACCATCGAAAGAAACAATTATTAAACAAATAGTTACAATTTATTGTTGCGTTGTGTCTCATTAATACTCTCATTCGATAAAACTCTCTAATGACATCTTTATTCTAATTAATAAATATATCAATAAAAATGTTCGATATATCTTAAAAATGGTTGCTATTAGTAATAGTTTTTCTCTAATTATTTTGGTCAAAATAACAGAAGTTATGAAATTAAACTGTACTTTTGCAGTTATTTATGTCCCATTTTCATCAATAATAATTGGCAGTACTATATTTCAAATTTATGAAATAAAGTAAAATGGTTAATTATGATATATATATAAATATAAAAAAAAAGACAAGACATGAAATCAAAAGTGTACTTCTTAAGTTAGGAAAAAAAAATATTGAAAATTTCTGTTGGAAATAATTATGAATAGCTTACCTTGTGGTGTAGTTGGAGTAGGTGTCAAACGTTTGCTTGGAGTTAAATTAGTCTGTGATAAAAGTGGCAAACCTCCGACAGTTGGAGGCTGAGAACCTTTTGGTCGCTGCCTGGGTGCAACTGATGTTCCTTCTACAACTGGAGTTGTAATTAACCTGAACATATAAAATAAAAATTAGATATAAATATATGAAATTTTTTCAAGATTTAAAATTTTACCTCTGTGGTTTCATAACTGCCTTTTTGCTTTCACTTTCAGTGTTTGGTACTGGAAGAGAAGCTATATCTGGAATGGGAGTATTCTGAAAAATATTAAAAAAATGCTTAACAATGAAAAATATTTTTCTGGAAAGAATTATTATGTTATATAACCACAATTAATTGAAGGTTATAGAGAAAACTTTGTAACCTTAATTTACCTTGATATAATAATAATGAGGATCTTATTTATGAATAACAAAAAAATTTTGAAAATTTCACTCTCTCTTTATTTAAATTAAAAAAATTTTATATAAATACATTTTTAAAATGTAAAATTAAAACAAAAGAAAAAGAAATTTTTCTTATAATTTATAATTTTTTTCTCAACATTTCATTAAATATATGTATTTAACTTAATGACAACCTAATACTTTGCAGAATTAATTAGTATTTACTGACAATATGAGATCAGAGACCACTACCAAAGTAAATATTAGTAAGTATGGGGAATATTCCAATTTGTAATGGGTAGAGGGATTACTTTAAATATATCTTCTCTTCCTTATACTGGAAAAACTAATTATATTCTATTATCAAAGATCTAAAAAAACAGCAATATCCATTTTGTAAAATATATTAGTAAAAATACAGTAATTTAAAAAAGAATAACATTACTATCAAACAGAAGTCAGGGAGCATATACTTATTTTTTTTACAGAGATGATATGAAATAATGAAGGACGATTGATTGTATTTTGATTAAAACCTCAAAAAAGGATATGAATAATAATAACTATTTCTAATTAATAATAGAAAACATTTTAACAAAAAAATTTTTAGAGTATTAAGAAGACACATTATCAGATGGCTTAATTTTATTGTTTAGAAACAATAACAACTTTAGAAATTAAAAAATAAAATTGAAGCACTTATTATAGGAAAAAAATGTAATGCGGAAATGAACAAATGTTTTCGACATATTACACCATCAGATTCAAATTAAAGTTGTTCCAATTTTATTTAAAAATTAAAATAAGGTGGATAGCAGTAATTAAAGTAAAGCAACAATGACAATTATAATACAAAATAATTGATGGTAGATATTATCCAACATGAATACAATTATAAAATAATTCATATTTAATTAATTAAGAGCAAATACTTAAAAATGCACAAAGGAAATTTCACAATAACAATAAGAAAATGAAATCAAACTTGTTTAAATCCAATATTCTGCATTAAGTGAAAAATAAATTTTTTCTAACTGACGAGTATCAGAAATATTAGAGGTTATCATGTCTTCATTGAACTTAATGATTCCTGTTACTGCAGTTTGTTAACATATTGCTTTTTTTGATATACAAAAATGGCACAGTTATTCATAAACCGAAAATATTTTGTTTTTTTTTATGTAAAGAAACAATAGAAATTTTCTTATTTGAATAAATGCAATAGTTTTTGATAAATGCCAATTATTACTGTGAATTTTGTAATTTAAAACAATATTTTTATAATATGCAGAAACTCAAATGATCTAGCAGAAAATGGATAGAATCTACAACTACAACTAACATGCTAATCTGTAATATAAAAAAAAAAAAAAAAAAAAAAAAAAAAAAAAAAAATCGAAAAAAAAATAAAAAAAAAAAAAAAAAAAAAAAAGTTGAATGTCTACTAAAGAATGCTTTTGATGAAATGAGGAGAATATACAGTTATTTAGAGCAAGAAAATGATTTAGCTAGGTTTCGAGTTTGAGAAAATTCATTTATATTGCTTCATGCTTGTGTATCTTATCCTATATTATAAAGCAAGCAATTCTTATCAGTTGTTAATGTATCATGTGCAGTAGTCTTACTTTATTGTGATGTCTAAAGTTTCATTTTAATTTATTCTTAATTTATATCCTGTGTGTATAAAATAATTTTAAAAAATTATAAAAAAAAATAAACACTATGAAGGGATGGATGATAGTATGGGGAATATTCCATTTTGTAATGGGTAGAGGGTTTACTCTGAGCTTTACCTGTGCCATTGAACAAAGAAGTCAGTAAGATCAACACCAAGATCATTGAGCAGCTGTGTAGAGAATACAAAGTCTCAAAGCTATAATTCAGTCAAGGACAAGTCAGAGGAAAACCTCCACTCCAATTCACGCCAGAATTCCTCAACTCCACTGACATATGTCATGCATGACGTATATCAGTGGTAAATTGGCAGAAGCTAAAGAACACACTAATTCATCATACTGCTGTGCAACTTGAATGTCTCAGAAGGACTCTGAAATGGAACAAGGCTGATTCTGACCAAGCTCTGCAATATCATCAAGGCAAAGATGATCACTGAAGATAAATCTGGCCAAGAAGTGCAAATTCTGCAAATCATGCTCAAATCAAGCAAGGGCCAACTTGGATTTACAATGCAACAACATCAGTTTCCTGTAAGATCAGTGTTCACTATCACCATGTACAAAGCCCCTCTTTAATGAGCAAAGCTCAGTCTTCCCACTAGTTTTAAATTTACTTGCAAAATATTTTAGATTAAGCAAATAAATACTTGTGAGGAAGTTAACTTTGACCTGTTCTATTTTTATTTTATTATACACTCTATTATTTATTGATACAGTTATTCGGTTAGCGCGAGAAAAGATTCGATTAGCACGAGTTGTAAACACAGATCAGTCTTACCAAAGCTCCTTTTATGATGTCAATTAAAAATTACCGTTAATTTTCGGTTAGTAAAACCGGACGAGGAGCAGTCTAAAGATTCGATTAGTGCGAGTTGTAAACATAGATCAGTCTTACTAACAAAACTCCTTTTATGATGTCAATTAACAAACAGACCAGTCTTACTAACAAAGCTCCTTTTATGATGTCAATTAACAACCATTAGATTTTCCTCTCCTTTTATGATGTCAATTAACAAATTACCGTTAATTTTCGGTTAGTAACAAAACTCCTTTTATGATGTCAATTAACAAATTACCATTAATTTTCGGTTAGTACGACCGGACGAGGAGCAGTCCAAGAACAGTCACTTGGCTTTGAAGGGGTAATAGACGAAGAGCAGTCCAAGAACGGTCACACGATTTTGAAGGGGTGAAACCTATGATGTCAATTAACAAATTACCGTTAATTTTCGGTTAGTAAAACCGAACGAGGAGCAGTCCAAGAACGGTCACACGATTTTGAAGGGGTGAAAATCATGAGGAGCAGTCCAAAAAGGGTCACACGATTTTGAAGGGGTGAAACATCTGAGGAGCAGTCCAAGAACAGTCACTTGGCTCTGAAGGGGTGAAACATCAGAGGAGCAGTCCAAGAACAGTATTAATTTTCGGTTAGTCGACCGGACGAGGAGCAGTCCAAGAACAGTCACTTGGCTTTGAAGGGGTAATAGACGAAGAGCAGTCCAAGAACGGTCACACGATTTTGAAGGGGTGAAACAGACATAGTAGTCCAAGAACAGTCACTTGGCTTTGAAGGGGTGAAACACCAGATCAATTAACAAATTACCGTTAATTTTCGGTTAGTAAAACCGGACGAGGACAGTCCAAGAACAGTCACTTGGCTTTGAAGGGGTGAAATATCAGAAAGATGATTAACAAATTACCGTTAATTTTCGGTTAGTAAAACTGGACGAGGAGCTGCCAAGAACGGTCACACGATTTTGAAGGGGTGAAACATCAGAAAGATGCAAATTACCGTTAATTTTCGGTTAGTAAAACCGGACGAGGAGCAGTCCCAACGGTCACACGATTTTGAAGGGGTGAAACATCAGAAAGATGGGTTTTTACTTTTTCTGGACACACGATTTTGAAGGGGTGAAACATCAGAAAGATGGGCTTTTTGGTCACACGATTTTGAAGGGATGAAACATCAGAAAGATGGGCTTTTTGCCGCTTGGCTTTGAAGGGGTGAAACATCAGAAAGATGGGCTTTTTGCCGTTCAAATTTTCGGTTAGTAAAACCGAACGAGGAGCAGTCCAAGAACGGTCACGGCTTTGAAGGGATGAAACATCAGAAAGATGGGCTTTTTGCTGTTAAAGATTTTGAAGGGGTGAAACATCAGAAAGATGGGCTTTTTCTGTTAACTGTGCTTTGAAGGGGTGAAACATCAGAAAGATGGGCTTTTTGCCATTAAATGTTTAACATTACTGTACTTTTGAAGGGGTGAAACATCAGAAAGATGGGCTTTTTGCCATTAACTGTTTTGAAGGGGTGAAACATCAGAAAGATGGACTTTTTCCGTTAACTGTTTCGAAGGGGTGAAACATCTGAAAGATGGCTAAATAATAGTACAGTAATGTTTAATAACATTACTGTACTATTATTTAGCTTTGCTATCGTATACATACAGTATAGTAAACAGAATTCCAAAATTCTAAGGGATAGTGTAAATATTCCAAATGCGAATCCTAGTCTCGCTTCTTTGTGAACATTTATCAACCGATCGTTTATCTCTAGTCGATAGTGATAATAGCCGAATTGTCTCAATCGTCTTCGTATAGTGTTCGATGAGCAGTGTAAATTTAATTTTCGTTTTACAAATTTAGCATGAATCAACGGTTCATTAATGACAACATTTAAAATTGCATCGTCCTGTTCTAAAGAAGTGTGTCGTGACCTACCTGATCTTGATTTCGTTTTCAAATCGTGCTCTGCTTGCCATCGACATATCCAAGTGAATGCAGTTTTATGATGAATGTTCATTTCCCGTCCTATTGGTCTCGTTGAATATCTTCCAGATTCCCATAATCCTATAATTATTCCCTTCGTTTCGTCAGTTAATTGTTTATCGTTTAATCCTCTCGGCATTTTAACAGATTTTAACAAAGATATTTAAATAAATAACATACAATTAAAACGAATGCCGTTCACGCTGCTACGAGACTTTAGCAGACGATGTTTTCCAGACGCCGCGTTTCTTGCTAAAGCTGGATGACGTAGAACGAAGAGTTTTTGTCTGACTTAGTTATTTGTTTATTATATTATATTATTTCAAGTTATTCGATTGAAAGTATTAAAAATATATATTCGACAATGGAATGCCCGTTATTCGATATTATTATGCATTATTAATGACTACTTCGCCGATTCTGTCACATTTGACGATCGTGACGTAATTTTTCACGCCGACGCAGTATAGTGGCGATTTACTTTTGTTCTCGACTGTACATCTATACATCTATTGAGCAAATTTTTTTAAATTCTACGCGCTTTGCATATATTTTGTATAAATGTACACCTGTTGCGCATATTTTGTACAAGTGTACATTTCTACATATGTTGAGCATATTTTGTTAATTTTTATACGTTTTGAATAGATGTACACCTTTTGTTTATTTGTTTCGTTATACATTGGATTCCGCTTAATTGGAACACCGGTTAATTGGGACAAATCTCAAAAGAACGGAAACCAAACTAATAAAGTAATACATACCTGTGGTTAATTAATCTCAGGTTGATTAATATTTTTAATATTTATGAAAATATCCCATGCCTATAAGTAATACATACCTGTGTTTAATTAATCTCAGGTTGATTAATATTTTTAATATTTATGAAAATATCCCATGCCTATAATTACGTTTTTCATCAAGATATTTCTTTATTGTAAACGCAAACATGAAATATTTCTTAAAAAGCAAAGTAACGATTGAATTTGCTACGACCTTGATTCTTCTCAACATGGCGATGAAGCTGGTATGTAAGCACGCACGCATTATTATCTATGATAAAGTTTAATGTGAATTGCTTCATCTTTTATAAACCCATTTTAGGTAAGTACTTTGTATTCACTTTTATGCAATTTTATGTTATTTTTCAGCACGAAAAATTTTAAGGAGTATAAAATTGTTAAAGAATTTTAGGAATAAAAATTATATGTTTGAAAAATATTTATATTGCAATGATATCCAGTATAAATATTTATATAAGAAGAACAATTTAGATGTGTAAAGAATGCTTTAATTATTGCTGAATCTTATTCTGACAGTGCTTACAAAATTTAAAAAATCGACTTTATACTTACAAAAATTTAATAAATAATTGATATTGTTTTGATTTTGTAAAATAATTTTATTAAAACAGTAAATATTGCAAAAAAATAATAAATTTGTTTTTTGCAATATTTTTTCTAAACATTTTAATTGAACTTATTTGAAATTAAAAGTCATTCGAATACGATATTTATAAATTATTTTTATATTCTGTAAATATACAATTAAATTTAAACAAGAAATTAATCAATAGAAAAATTCAATTAGTGCTTTATTCAAGCAAAAATAAATTCAACAAGTTAGCAATCACTTATTTAATCTATCAGAATAAAAGTTACCTCCAACAAAATATCGTATCTCCAAAAGATTATTTTGGTATTATTTAAAACAAAATACTTTATACAGATACAAACTATACTCAACTGGTCAATATACAAGAACTATTATGTACTAAACCAGTGGTTCTCAACTTGTGTTACATGTACCACTGGTGATACACAAGACAACAAGTGGTGTGTGTATAATCTTAACCTTTAGAGCTCCAACGCCTAGCTATGCTAGACACGCCTGCTCTGTCTAACGCTATTCAAGGCATATTTTTGATAGTGGTACTGAAATTTTTGAATTTTCAATTTTTTATATTAAAAAAGCATTACATATTATGGTACATGTACCACTGGTGATACACAAGACACAACTAGTGGTGTGTGTATAATCTTAACTTCCTATTTGTATTCAAGGCATATTTTTGTTAGTGGTACTGAAATTTTTGAATTTTCAATTTTTTATATTAAAAAAGCATTACATATTAATTATGTATATAACTCACAAGAAATAGATTAACAATTATAACTTTTAATACACTTTCATGACAGAAAATAGAATTTTCAACAACAAACACTTTGAATGGTAAAAACTAACACTACACAAAAAAATATGTACATACATATGTACAGCTAAAAAGCAATTTTCCTAATATAAATTCTTAAAGATTTATAGAAATCTATAGACTGCATTATATCAAAACCATGTTATACGAGGGTTTACAATACTGAAGGACTTTCACATTAAATGGGAGTTTTCAACTTTAATATCAAATACATTCAATAAAAATATAAAATAAATTCATAGAATGTATTTTTTACTTAAAATACATATATTCATTTTTAATAAATAAAGTTTAAAATTATCACAATAACTATCTAGCAATAAATCTTTAAACATGATTTTCTTCTAAAATAAAGTTTCTGGTTGATAAATTAAGATTTTTAACTCAGATTATTGCCTTCTTTTTCTTCTTAATATTTTTATCTAAATTTTAGAAACACTGTACATAGAATTAAAAGTTTTCAGTATACTATACCTTTGAAATGAATATCCAGGCCACTGAATTCTAATTCTACTCCTAATAATGCTTCACCAAGTGTTTCATGATAATGGCTAATACTTCTCTTAGGTCCAGGGCAAAATGGTAAAGAAAAATATGCATATGTTTCTTGTCTATTATGATATGGTCCAACTGTATTCATCCATAATACCACTTCTTCATTATCATCATACTAAAAATAAAATTTAATTAGAATTAGACTTTACAATAATTCAAGGGCTAGATTTTGGCTAGTATATTTGGATTTATTTAATTAGAATTAATTGTATGAACTGAATTATCATTGTTAAATCATTACATTAAAGAATTAATTCAAAATAAATGACAAATATAAGATTTCCAATACAGTAGGGATGCAGTCTAACGGATCCATCTAACAAATTTCAGATTTAATGAGAAAAATATTCGGATTAAATTAGTTGATTTTCAAGAAACATTTGAAATTCTCATCAATGTAACATCTTTTTATCCTATAGTGTTTAACCTGTTGCATGCTATCGATGTGCTATTCTGTTGAAGGTCATTTACTGCAAGCAGCTATTGACATGATATGCCATGCGGACAGGGACAAAGAATTTTAAAACTGCAATTTGAACACAGCACTTCTTGCAGTAAAGTATCAAACTAAATTTATTAGCTTAAATACAAGCGAACGTTTTTGATGTGCTACACATCGAAAAAATGTATAATGGACTTTCACATTAAATGGGAGTTTTCAACTTTAATATCAAATACATTCAATAAAAATATATGCGCTACACATCCTCTGAAGAGGATGTGTAGCGCATCGAAAACGTTCGCTTGTATTTAAGCTAATAAATTTAGTTTGATACTTTACTGCAAGAAGTACTGTGTATTTATTTAAGTAGTCTTAGTTGAAGCAGTTGAATAGTATTGTTAACTGCAATTTGATTTATTGCAGTTGTATTTAGAGTTTTTAAAAAAAGAGCATAATTACTTTCTGATGATTAATCAGAAAAACATTTAAGAAACAAGTATTTTATTTTAAAAAAGGCTTTTAAAACTGAGAAAATAATAATATAAACAAAGATCCACCATTAAAATGAGCATGGTACTTTGCTGTTTTATTGCAACCATTCTTGTCCTGTGCTTTTTTTGGTCAAGCCTACTAAGCTCAAGGAAGTATGGTATTGGGTGTGATGCAAAGCGACTCGCTTTGATGTGATGTGAAAGTTAACCATGTGAGGTCTAACTAGAGCAAAATAAAGATTATAGCAGCTGTTTATATATATGTATTTTGTTTTTGATCCGTCAGTTGTTTTACATAAACAAGTTTCATTAGTTTTTGGTTGAATAAAAGCTTTTTGTATGTTTTTTTAAATCAAGAGTATTTATTGTATAATAGAACAGAAATGAATCTTGCATTATAATTCATCAATTTGTAATTAATTATCGAAAAAGCAGATAATAGTTACTATGTACTATAACCTGAGTGAAGAATTTCCTAATATTTAAATATTTTATTATAACTAAAATAATTGTATTTTACTAGGAATTATAATTCATCAATTTGTAATTATCGAAAAAGCAGATAATAGTTACTATGTACTATAACCTGAATGAAGAATTTCCTAATATTTAAATATTTTATTATAACTAAAATAATTGTATTTTACTAGGAATGTAATATAATAGCCTATTTAATATAATTTATGTTAAACAAATACTCATTAAATGCAGATTAAATTTTAAAGATTTTCCACACTTTAAAGTATTTTTTTGTTTACTACTGTTTAGAAAAAAAATTTTTAATTTTTGATAGAGGGCCAAATTTGCTATAAATTTTAATAAAGAATGATTGCATCATACATGAAGATAGACCAATTTGAAAACTGCACAGGAAACACATGCAGCTGGGCAGCAGCAGGAATTCTTAACAACTGATATGTGATATAGGCACCAAAATACAAAAATATCTGATACAATCTCTAAAGAAAACAAAATCACAAAAGCAATTATTCACAACATTAAATTAGTAATAAAATATTTGAACAATAATGTTTTTTACTAACAAGGGGAGGTTCAGACATTTGGGTCACCGATTTTTTTGAAATTGCGCATACTTGTAGTAGTCCCCTAGGACAATAGAAGTCACTACTCCAGGATTGTCGAGAAAATCGCACGAGAAGTTTCGTATTGACACTACTCCAGGATTGTCGAGAAAACCGCACGAGAAGTTTCGTATTGAGTACCTGTAATAGTCCCCTAGGACAATATAATGTGTGAGCAATAAAGTGCACTTACTCAAGCCTGTTGAGAAAATTGCATGAGAAGTTTCGTATTGAGTTCATATATTTTAAAATTTAACTTTCAAATGTCTCAGTAGTGCAGTGGTTGAAGATTTGCTTTTATAATTGCGTGATTGCTGGTTCAATTCTTAGCTTTGATAATTTTTTTATTTTGTATTTATTTATTTATTTATTTATTATTATTATTATTATCTTACATTGTTTTATATAAATACAGTTATTTATATTTTTTATTTATTTTAAAAGATCGGAAGAGCGTCGTGTAGGGAAAGAGTGTAGATCTCGGTGGTCGCCGTATCATTAAAAAAAAAAAATATTTATTTTAAATATTTTATATGTTTATATTAACGATGGTTTCTATATGCTTTTTGTCAATAGATGACGTCACTTTCTATTCTGTAAAAATACTAACTTTCTGACTGTAAAATAAGTGTGGTTCATTTGAAAATTACTTCTCTCTGCATCTGTAACAAATAAAAACTATTCCGAATGACTTTCGTTCATAAAGTTTTTAACAATCGTTGAATGTATTAAAAACCAAACAACGTTTATTAAAATCAGTTCCACGAGGTTGAAATTGATTCACAACTAACGAACGATATAGGACAGTTAAGAAGCCGAAGATGTATGATTTCATTTTATTTGAAGCAAAAATAAAACTAGTGAATCTAGCTAAAAATCTTCCCACTTGGAATCTGTGCACTCTACATAGAAAAGGTTCTCTTAAATTATTAAAGAAAGATGGCAAAAAATATCAAAATTGGAGGAATATTTGCCAATAAATATGCTATTATCAAAAATTACAAATTACTATATTAATATTTAATTATTACAAGTTAATTTTCTTATAGAATGGAAAGTGGCATTATCTGTTGACAAAAAAAAAAACATAGTATATACATAAAATATTTAAAACAAAAAAAATATACATAAAATATAAATAACTGTATTTATATAGAACAATGTAAGAGAAAAATAATAATAATAAAATAAATAAATAAAATAAAAAAAATTATCAAAGCTAAGAATTGAACCAGCGATCACGCAATTAGATAAAAAGCCAAAGCTAAGAATTGAACGAGCGATCACGCAATTAAAAAAGCAAATCTTAAATTGTCAAAGCTAAAAATTGAACCAGTGATCACACAATTATAAAGCCTGCCACACGGAGTGACTTGTTGTCAGATCGGTTGCTAAATTTCAGGTTCATCAGACCAATTGTATGTTCCCACCCACGGTGCGATTTGTTGTCATATCAGTTGCAACGACGGATCGTCTCCGATCTGTCATCGTCTGACGATCCGCATACACAATGCGATATATCCTCAGATCCGTCGTCAAACTGCCGAATCGCCAGAACGATTGTAGGATTCCATACATGGAACGATTTATCGCCAGATTCGTCGTTGAGACCAATCATTCAGATCAGTCGTCAACAATCACTACAGAGAGTGTGTTGTGAGAATGGAGTGCGAGATACTGTCGTGCATTTCTTGTAGATCTAGAATACACTGCAAGGCAGGCAGAAGACTTAAATAAACAAAAACAACTTAAAATTTCTATATAACCGTCGGGATTTGGACATTTGGACTTCCGGAAGTAAACGGCATCAGTAGACCAATTTAGGGAGGGGTTATTCCCCGGTCATTTTGTTTCTTTTTTTTTTTAAATTAAAAACAAATGGGATTGTGGGAAAAATAAAAAAACAAAGCAAGGGGACACAGGCAGTGAGGTGTGGTGAACATTGAAGACAGAGGTGTAGAGAGAGAAAGAGAGAGAAAATCGGACAGAGCGGGTCAGACCTTATAGCGTTTGCCGTCAAGGTTCTCTGGGGAGATCTGTTCACTCTGGGATCTAAGAGGATCGGACAGTGGTGGACTACAATAAGGGTAATTAGACCAATTTAGGGAGGGGTTATTCCCCGGTCATTTTGTTTCTTTTTTTTTTTAAATTAAAAACAAATGGGATTGTGGGAAAAATAAAAAAACAAAGCAAGGGGACACAGGCAGTGAGGTGTGGTGAACATTGAAGACAGAGGTGTAGAGAGAGAAAGAGAGAGAGAAAATCGGACAGAGCGGGTCAGACCTTATAGCGTTTGCTGTCGAGGTTCTCTGGGGAGATCTGTTCACTCTGGGATCTAAGAGGATCGGACAGTGGTGGACTTCTGGGGCATTCCATGCGGATCGGGAAGGTTTTTCTCTCCTGTGTATATATTTTTTGTGTTGTAAATAAACTTGTGTATTTGAAGTAATGTTGTGAAGTCTGTAGAGAAGTGTATTTGATATCGAACTATATTGCGAAACGGAAACAAACTCGGACCACGAACTTTATTATTATGTAAATAACCACAAAAACGAAACTTGTGTATTTGAAGTAATATTGTGAAGTCTGTAGAGGAGTGTATCGATATCGAGAAACGGAAACAAACTCGGACCACAAACTTTATTATTAAGTAAATAACCACAAAAACGAAAATTTTCAATTGAGATATCAGTTTTAAGTAATGAAATAAAATGGTATGTTATATATAAGATAATATTAATAATAAATATATATAAATTTATTTATATTAAGAATATGAATTAATTTATAAACAATAAATAAATTAATATATTTATTTATAATAATTTCATTTACGGGAATTCATTTTTAAAAAATTGTGCTGCCATAGCGAACATATGGAAAATATCTGTCGACGACGCCGAAAGTTGTTGGGAATCCCAGAAGACCACAACAGTTCGGACGATTTGAGAAATCGCTTCACATTTACCCATACACAGTCAGATCTGTTGAACGATTTGGTCTCTGACGACGGATTTGACGACAAATTGCTCCGTGTGTGGCTGCCTTAAAATCAGTCAAACGATTTGTAAATCTGGCGACTGATCTGAACAATCCGTCTCAACCAAGGTTTCAACGACGGATCTGAACGATTGGTCTCAACGACAGATCTGATGATAAATCGTTCCGTGTGTGGAGTCCTACAATCGGTCTGACGATTTGGCAGTTTGACGACGGATCTGAGGATAAATCGTACCGTGTGTGTGGACCGTCAGAATATGACCGATCGAAACGATCTGTCGTCGTGATCAATCTCACAACAAATCGCTCTGTGTGTGGCGGCTTTAAAAGCAAATCAACCACTACGCTACTGAGACATTCGAAAGTTAAATTTTAGAATACATGAACTCAATATGAAACTTCTCTTGTGATTTTCTCGACAATGCTTCAGTTGTGCACTTTCTTGCTCACACATTATGTTGTCCTAGAGTAGTGGTCTCCAAACTTTTTTGACTGCATACCCCTAAGACAAAAAATAAATGGCACGTACCCCCAACTGATTGAGCAGATATCTATTGTAATTAGTGTTTTAAAGAGGAAATAAGGCCTTATGTAATATCCAAAAAAAGCTATAATTGCACATTATTTTTATTATAAATAGATGCATATTTATTTTTCTTATTAAAATTTAATGAGAAGAATGGGCTTGCATTTGTTTAATAATTTCTGAAAATGCTGGTTTGATGTTATCTGACACTGCGATACGAAGGTCTGGTTCAAAGTTTAATTTATTTTGATATTTAGTTTTAATACTCAGTGATCTAGCAGCTTGTAGAGTCTACAAATATAATATATAAATATTGTTTTCACTGTACCCCAGTTATCATCTCACATACCCCACTTTGGAGACCACTATCCTAGAGGACTATTACAAGTATGCGCAATTTCAAAAAAAATCAGTGACGTGAATGTCTGAACCTCCCCTTGTAAGACAATTTGAAGACTATATTGTAAAAAAATTTAAGTTAAGAATTGCATAATATAAGTTATTACACAGAACAAATTTGTGAATCAATATGATACAGATCAATGATGAAATCATTTTTCATAAAGGAATTAGCTTCATAAAAACTAGAACAAATTAATGATATTTATTAATGCAAAAAAATAATAAAATAAACATTTATAAAATGAGAAAAAAATTTGTATTTGTACATAAATTGATGATGTCACAACTACGTCAAAAAAAATTATTGAAATGTTTTCTCTTGATTAGTGCTATTTATTTTTTGTATCAATTTTGCATCAGGAAAAATGAATTTGTATTGTTTTCTAAAATTTTTTCATAAAAATTAAAATTTATGAGAGTAATGATATACAGAAAACATTTTAGTTATTTGCAAATAGCTATGTAACTTCTACAGAGATTTTATAAGTGATTACATTTGAAAAAGTTGAATTTGGAAGATTCAGAAATTAACATTATTTCATCCTTTCTTTTATTATTTTTAGCTATTACTAATGACTACAATATTTCAACAATATAAGGCATAACATCAGTTTATTAATGTAATGTGAATTAGGTTTAATTTTTATCTACCTATTGACTTTCCTGAAAATTTTTAATTACCAAAATAATTTACATAATTATTTCCTAAATTTTAATATACAGGCATACCTTGCTTTACGGCACTTTGCTAATATGGCATTTCAACTAAATTTTTTTTTTATTTTTATCTCAAAATGAAAATTATCTGCAGAATGCTTAGAATAGATATATATAAACTTGCTTTACGGCACTTTGCTAATATGGCATTTCAACTATATTTTGTGTTTTTATTTTTATCTCAAAATGAAAATTATCTGCAGAATGCTTAGAATAGATATATATAAAACATAAATTGACAGAAACAGGCCGAGCTTGGAGCCATCTTGAAAAATTTGAAGGTATGAGATCTGGAATCAAACCTGATCCTCCAAGGAATATACAAATTCTTTAAAATGTGGCCATTTGCAAGAGTTTTTTAGGCCTTGAGCAATTGTGCACTTAACAAATAATAATGAAAATATGTTTTTAGCATTTTATATGCATTAGCAAAATGAAAAAAAGCTGTGATTCACTTTGCAACAGTGGCCTGTCTGGAACATAACTGTTGCAATAATGAGATTTGCCTTTATTTCATACCCTAACAGCTTATCTAAAGATAATTATAACATATATAAATAACAGCATGAAAGCATATATAGGCAGTTCTTGAGTTATGATTGCGTCCAGTTTCAAACCCCACCATCATCAATTATAAATGTGTAAAATTTACAAGTTTCTCACTATTGTTTACTAGAACACTATATATAATCTTAATAAACATGAACACAAAATTATAAGAACTAGACAGTAAAGGAATGTTTTCTATTTATCAAGCCATTGAATCAAGGATTTAAAACCATAAAATTGCATTGACTAATCACAGAAATTACTGATTACATCATTGTTGTACCTACTAAGATGATGTAATCAATAAATTCTGTGATTAGTCAATGAAATTTCATTCCAAATCAATCCATTTATTTCTATTAAGGCATATCATCTTATAATTATTTCATAATCTGAAATTGTAAGCACGAGTGGGTGCAATTTGATGACTACCTGTATTTGCGTATGCTGTTATTTACGTACAGGAATACCTCGATTATCGCGGTTATTGTTGCCACGAAAAATGCACTTGTTTTCTTTTAATATTGAACCTTGATTGGATGTATTCTTAACATCTCTTGTAAATGTTTATCAGTTAATTTTGACCTCAATTTGGACTTATTAATACTCATGATTAAAAAGTTTTTCACTTCCAAATATGTTTTCATTATTTAGAATTAACTGATAAACATTGTTCAAATTGTTCAATTGTAACAAATTGTTCAGTTATATTATATTCATTATAATACGATAAAATTTATTCATTATTTGGAATTAACATTTTTAACTGAACAATTTTTAATTATAATATGATAAAATATAAATTATCTCTTATGAATTCAAGATCGCAGATTATCTGATATCACGGGCTGCATTTTTAGGGTTTCTGGGCTGCACTTTGGGAACCCCTGGTCTAGATAGATTCAACTTTTCCACAACGGTAAAATCCATCAAGGTAATATCCATCAATGAAATCCATGCATTTTGTGACGTTGAATTGTTGGCAACATCAACAGTCAAGATGGAGGGATTCTCTGTCATTAAATCTCATCTCTAACCAAAATCGCATAAAAACATTGTTGTATTTCTTCTTATAAATATTTATGATCCCACGTTTTCTTTTTGTCAATTTTTTTTCAGTTTCCTCATTTACTGCAGGTGTTAAAATCATTTCATAAACAACAAGTGCCTTTCGTTGCTTAGCATCCATTTTGTTTTACATGAAATGAATCATGGGAACGGCACTAAGAATCTTGGGAAAAGCAAAGCTTACTGCGACTGTGGGATTCGCAAGTAGAATTATTCCCGCGTTTACCTGCAATGGTTTTTGACAGTTCTGCTTTCCACGGCAGATAGTGGGAACCGACCTTAACTCTTTGCGTTCGGCCTTGTTCTCGCAATATCTGAATGCAAAGAGTCTAGCAACCAAACTTTCGTTTAACATTTGAGATATATACTGCATTAACTTTTTAAAAATATTTTGAAGATTGAATTCAATGGTACTATTATTTTTTATTTTCACTTGCCAAATTGATTAACTCCATCTGTCACACAAAAATTGTAATAAAAATAATGATTACTCCTAGGATATAATATCTTATGCATTTTATATACCATTAGATAAAAGCTACACCTGTAATAATACATTCTACAATGTTTATTTGAATTTATATTTTAAAGGAAATTTTAAAAACAATGTATATTATTTTATCATATTTCTCTATTTTGTTTTGTGGAGTTAACCGATTTGGCAAGTGTGCGGCTCATATGAACAAACTCAAAATAAGCAGCTATCTCACAAAATAGGATTTACAAACTTTAGTGAGTTAAAAAATGATATAGATAAATACAGCAATATCTCAGATAGGAACCAATTAACCGGACTATTCGAGGTATGTTACCTATGGGAAAAATTATAATTGGTTCCAAGAAATTTTCGATTTGCTCATAATATAATTTTTTAAATCAAATTCTTTAATTATTATTTCATACACATTAAACATTAAAATCTTTTATAAAGATTTATAATAGAAGGGGACAGAAAGTGGATCCGAGCCCATAAAGACGAATAGATAAAGAGGGCTCGCCCAGCAGGTGAACGTATTCCCTTTCTCCAAGTTGGCCGCTTGGCACCATTACAAACCCAGAGAAGTGCTCTACGTAAAGACGGATTCTCACTTGAACTGGGCTGCTGTGGGCTGATGAGTCGCAAATGCCAATATGCCCAGCATTCATTCCCATTCAATGATTCAATTAAACGTTTGCAGTAAAGAACTGACGACATTGCACTTGACAGGCAGGCATTATAACAAACGTTGTTCAGATAAATTTGGCTTCTGGCAAGCAGATTATCATAGTGGCTATTCGAGTCATATATAGGTAGTAAATAGCAAGCATACTTACATTTTATATTTATTCCAAAAAAATAAAGTAAATTAAAAATTTTTTATTAACAATTACAATCTGGACTCTAATGAAACCCGGATTATGCGAGGTATTGCTATATACCGACATTCTAAGAAGTGGTGTTTATCAAATTACATTAATTAATAATGATCTTAATGTACAACAATATTACATAGCAGTTATCAGGAAAACATCCAAGATAGATTAACAGAACATAAAAATGACAAACTGGAAGAGTCACAATAGTACTGGGAAAGTTATCATATGAGAATTGCATAACCATTAAATGGAACAAAGCCAAAATCATACACACATGTAACATATGTTCTGAACACAATGTATGAAACTTTAATAATTAAGCAGACTAAAAAGAGAAGATAGAAAGGATATATAGTCAACAAAACAATTGGCAGAGGGTATTTCAAAAGCCTGGCATAAAACTATAGGTAGACTTCTAAACCCTGAATCAAACTAAATACTTTCTGCATTTTAAAATAAACAATACCACTTCAATGAACATTTTTTGACATTATAAAAAATTTATGTCTATTTCTTGTTTTAATCAATTTTTATTAACATTATCTTAATTTATGATACAATTATTTTCAAAAACAAAAAAGTAAAATGCAAAGCCCTTTAGCAGTCAAAAACTTTAATCAGAAATGTTTTCAATGCATTTGGTGTCTTCGTCAGCTGCTACTACAGAACTCCAATCTCACTGAACTTTTATTATTTTCAATTTTTATAAATGTAATAAAATGGTATTGAACAGCATATTTAACTAAGCCTAGTATAACCATAATACTTTTTGCAAGAGATGTTTTTAATTTTTCCTTTTTAAATTGAATTATTTGTTCCAGAGAACAATTTTTATATAGAACAAACAGTAAAGCAATTCTTAAATGTACTGAAGAGGGATTTAAAGCACTAAAAATGTTTGCATAAATAAATTGTTTTTTAAAGAAATCTTCCGAGCTCAAACAGTGCTTGCCTTAACTTTATTTTGACATTTTGTTCTAATGATCAGTTGGGTAACAAAAGAATAATTTTTAAATCAGTTAATTTTTCTTTAGATACAAAAATTCCCCACACAATTTGACCCAGATCCATTGTAGTAGATCTCAGATGTAGTATATGTGTGTAAGTGTAAATATATACATACATACATTAAAATATCTTAAATTTTTTAATTTCTTATACCATAATTCATCAATTTTGCACAAAATTTCAATTTTTTTTTTATGTATTTTCTTTTGAAAATGGCATTTTTTATTATTATTAAAAATGCCATTTTCAAATCATATCCTCTAATTCCAGTGGAAAATTTTTTCTCAATAACCATAGCACTGTGTTAAATACATATAGAGTTGACAACGTTGTGAGGAGGTTAACTTGGACCTGTCCTATTTTTATTTTATTATACTCTTTATTATTTATCGTTATTTTCCTATATGCTAACGTATTATATTTTAGTTTAAAAGTTAACTTACTTCCCACGTTCTCCGCCTCCGTTGATGGCAGTCACGTGATACGGGATCGGTGCCCGTACCCGAAGAGCTATCCCGGTTAATGATGTCTTATCTACATAAT